>PVPY01000228.1:0-168609 GCA_002982035.1 Fusarium algeriense | reverse complement strand
GTTGCGAGCATTCTTTAGCACAATCCGGGGAAATAGTATCCGAGGGTTTCTTCATATCTCGAGAGCATTTGGGATGAGTGTTTTGTTTTGGGTTTCTCGTTCATGTCCATAAGATCGAGACACTACATCCCGGAAGCTAATAGTTGATCCACAAGGGGGAAATTGCGCTTGTGAGAATTGGAAGAAGCTTGGTCTTACGAAGGGAGAGCTGAAAGCTGTTATGAGACATGAATCAGCATTCACTCACTCACTGTGTTATGCGGGCCGATGGTTTTTGCGGAGGCCGCCGAGCTGGTCTTGCTCCAGATGGGTCTAGGGTAGTCTCTGGCAGTCAACTCGAAGCTCATGATACTTTTCTTGTGCAGGAAATCACGAGGAAATGCCTCGAAAAATAATGGGGATTTTTGTAAATCTGATACTTAATTCGACGTTTTTGGTATCGCCAAGCTTAATCTAACTTTTACTACTGTGGAAAGAGCTACAGCCGAGCGTTGAAGCTTTCGTATAACCTTACGAGAAATATCACTGGAATTCAAGGCTCGTATCAAGATGGAACTTCAAAAACTGATTGGCTCAAGAAGAATACACTTTCAAGGAATCTCCATCTAATCCACTTATTGCTTGGCGATGGATGATTCACATCTACTAAGAATCGACAACTCCACAGTAGATCCTTTCAATTTCAAGGAAGCTTGTTAAGCTTGACTTGACATGGATCAGAAGAGTGTTGATGTGATAGCTTAATCAGGTATTCGGTAGTTTCGGAGCCTCCTAATGAGCCCTACGACAAAACAGCCTTGTCTAATTCCGGCATTTGGGTGCTGACACTAACCCATAGAGTCATACAAAGATATCGTCGAACTTGATCTCAACAGATAACTTGGTGACCATGATCTTTCTATGACGTGAGGAGAAGCTTTAGCTATCACATGGGCCCAAACTCAATTGCTCCTTAGAGGTGATAACACCAGGAAACTCCATTTTCCTGTATTGCTCCCTCCCCGGATCAAAAGATGCCGTGCCAAGTCGATGATATTGCAATTATGTACTACAAGATTTCATGCAAGGTACAGAACACCCTTGATATTCGCAACTACGCCTCTGTTACACAACAGGCATGACAGCACAGAAAATTACAGTATATCCTGAAGGCTCCTGTTCCTGACGATCAAATTAACGTGTGGCAACGTTGCGCCTCGTATGTTTGATCACCAACTGCAATACTAAAATTGGAAAGCCAAGTAAAAGTTGTGACAATAACATGCGCTGAGAGGAATGTTGGCAACGCGTGCCGTTGGGGCCATTCCCGCTTCTGATCGGAGCTTATGCTTAGTCGCTATCGTGGGGAAAAAAAACGCCCACGATTCACTAATCTCCTCTGTTCGCTTGCAATGTGAGGGATGATTCTTATTTGTCGCCTTACGCAAGCCGCTTAATTTAATGGCTTGCAGAAAATTACATATTTACTTTTTATTTGACCTGCAGGTGAGAAAGATCCCATTGTGCCAAGGCTCAGTAAGGGAGAGGGACATTGTTTTGTCTTTTGGGTTGGTCAACCTTCCTCCCTTGCTTGGGTAGTCTTACATATTGAGAGCTAGTAGGTTCTTTTCTTTTTCTTTCTGTACGATCTAAAACTTTTGGGTCTGATCTCGATGAGACTACTGAAATGTTGCAGTCCTTGGTAGTGAGGTATGCCACAGTGAGACAGGAGACTTTGCCCTCCACTAGGTTGCTTGGACATTGCCGTTCCTAGACTTTGAAAAGGTTTGTTGTCCCAGTTTCGCTTGGAACAAAACAATTCTTGTCAATAACATCAACATTGTCAGTGTAACGTAAGCATCTCAGTTTTCTCATCCATGAGCAATTGAACTCACAGACTGTCTTCTCTTGTGTTCATCATCATGACTGACAGATATCGTGCATCAGATACACCATTCAGGTACACGAGACCGAGATGTCATGAGATATTGCTGCGATAGTCATTTTCGTCTTGTTCGTCGTTCCCCATTCTTCAAGACTCTTTGGCGACATGTCGACTTGCTTCCAAGGCACTGCATGGATGCATTGGCTTAAGATGAACTATGTGATCCTCACACATTAAGCCTTCAAATACAACCGATAATTGATACAAATTCATCATGTTCTGCCTCTTTTACCCTTTTCATGATCATGACATGAGTTCGTCCATCCTAACCCTAACCCTCATCTCAACAGCCGTGTCTATCAACCGAAGATCTGCGGAGGGGGAGGGGTCATATGGAGACATGCTACTCTCAACGCAGTCATCATTGGACCATTGATTGGCCGGGCCTTCTTGGGGAAATACCCCATGTCATCATGCCCATGATAAAAAGAGCCATGATGGCTACTCCCGCGGCCATGAAAACGCTCAATTGACTCTCCTCGCGCTCAAAATGACTGTCACAAAACTCCCCTTCCACGCCGATCACATCGGTTCTCTGATCCGTCCTGAGGCGCTCTCTCGCACTCAGGAACAAGCTGATGCCGGTCAGGTCTCTGCTGAGCAGCTTGCGGCGACGCAAAAGGCTGCTATTGCCGATATCGTGAAGAAGCAGCAGGAACATGGAGTTCGAGCTATCTCTTCCGGCGAGTTTGATCGCAAGTACTACTTCTCTGGCTTTTTTGAGCGTCTAGGTGGTTTCCGCGAAGTTGAGCCTGTTCCTTGGGATCTTGTCCGTCTCTCTGCGCCTCCTATTGCGGCGCTGAAGAAGGCTGGCAAGCAGTACCCTATGGCTGCTCTTTGCGAGTCCAAGATCGAGTATAAGCAGAGCCCTTACCTTAAGAACTGGAAGATGCTCCGCGAGTGTGTCCCTAAGGAGCAGTGGGCTGAGTGCAAGTTCACTATGCCTCCTCCTTGCTATTTCCACCTGCGACTCGCCTCTGGAAAGTGCTATAGCCCTGAGGCTTACTCAAATGACGAGGATTTCTTCGCGGACTTGACCAAGGCTTACCGTCAGGAGTTTAAGACTCTGTATGCTGAGGGTGTGCGCAACATCCAGATCGACGACCCTACCCTCGCCTACTTCTGCTCTGATGAGATGCTTCAGTCTTTGAAGGACGAGGGTGTTGATCCTGACAAGTTGTTCGACACTTATCTCAAGGCTCACAATGATGCTATTGCCGACCGACCTGAGGGTCTCCATGTCGGACTGCACATCTGCAGAGGTATGCATCTCAGTCCGTGACATTGTACCGCACTCACTTACACACAACAGGAAACTTCTCCAAGTCCATGCACTTCAGCGAGGGTTCATATGAGAAGATTGCCGAGAAGTTCTTCGCCGTCCTCAACTACGATACCTTTTTCCTCGAGTACGACAACCCTCGTTCCGGCGGTTTCGAGCCCCTTCGTTTCCTCCCCAAGCACAAGAACGTGGTTCTCGGTGTCGTCACCACCAAGGACCCTGAGCTCGAGGACGCCCAGATCATCAAGCACCGCGTGCTCGATGCTGCCAAGATCATCGCTGATGGTCAGGGTCGCAGCCTCGAGGAGGCCCTGGAAAATGTTGGCATCAGCCCTCAATGCGGTTTCGCTAGTGTCGCTGTCGGTGCTGAGGGTATGACTGAGGAGAAGATGTTTGCCAAGCTCAAGCTTGTCAACGATGTCGCTAAGGAGATCTGGCCTGGCAAGGCTTAAAAGTTGTTGTTTGGGAAATGAAAAGGGAACAAAAAGTTAAAAAAAAGTTGTACATAGGTTTGGGGATTTGGGAGTGACGGTTGCATAGCGTGGTGTTGAACGTGGTGTTGAAATGAAAGAGATGAATCATGGCCTCGATATTCAACTATCTGGAGGCTCGTGCTATACCATTGAATAAGAACTGTGCCCATAATAGATCCTTGAAGAAATGATGACCTGGCAAGGTGACAAGAGAAGTATCTACCCGGAAGCCTAGGCTTTCTCCATGAGTTCTTACATAGAAATGATATGAGAATTGGAGAATCATGGCATAATTTTGTCGTTTTAGTCATTTTGCGGTCCGACCTTTCGTAAAATCATTATAAGAGACCCTGAATTTATGATGAAATCTCTCTCTGAGGTCCTTAAGAGTGAGATCAGAGCTGACCTCATCCTCATTCATCCCCAGCTGAAGCAACAACTCCCGCCGTACCTGTCTCTGAGATGGCGCACCAAAGTCTAAGTCAAAGAAGTTGAACAGAACAGGGCTTCCAGTAGAAAGGGCCATGCATTTAATTCAACTTACCAAAAATCAGGTATAGGTAGATTCCTAATACTAATCTGACAGCAGTTCAATGCAGCATTTGTCGTTACACAAGTTGAGCCGGCCTCATCTTCATCCTCTCCCAAACCACCAACTCTTGTCGTAACTGCTTCTGAGATGGCACCGTCGGTTGAGATTATGGAAGTTGACAGCATATACTCCGCGAAAGAGTTACGCATAAGCTATTACGCATTCTGTAACGGAGGATGGGCATCGAAACGCCCAAACAATGTCACTAAACGTCCCAGGCTCGCCCTGGATGCAGCGATCCCGCTTTCAGGGGATGAGGATAACATGATGTTTTTGTCTACTGGCAACCAAGCCTAAAGCGTGTCCAACACTCTGGAAGACTCAAGAATCGTCGTCGGGCGTGGAGTGATAGTAGTAATGATGAATTGGCTGGAGGCGCCAGATATCCTCAGAGAATTAGGATTTTATCATAAAGATATCCTAATCTCATCAAGATTTAGACCCTAAAAAGTCTAAGATTATAGCAACTATCCTAAGCCCCATTAATCTCTTAGGATTCTTGGGTAAAGATTCTCGCAAGGCAGCTTCAAGAACAGGCGGAACTCATTCAGCCGATGGCGGCGGACAAAGAACGGACGGGAAGACGCCGGAGCGGAGACCGTCGAAAACCACAGTAAGCCGGAGAAAACTGTACCTGAAACTTTGCTTATGGGCGGGTCCCTGCGGCTACATCCTTGTTGTTTAAATTGTTGAGTGGATAGACAAGGATATGTTGCCATGTAAAGCTGAGATATCTGATATCATATCATGAAATGATCAAGATGGACAAGGCTGACAAGAATCCCCGAAGATCTCGGTGAAATTATCTCAATCGCGGGGGACTTTCATCCGATCAGTGCATGCTTCTTCTGTTTACAAAATCTACAGAGAAACAATGTGTCATGCCGATGCATATCTTGTACCTTTTCACTGGTCAATGCCTGTACTATTCTACATCTGGGTATGAGTCGAAATGACAGCTCTGTCACCATAAAATGTTGAATCACAACAGCCACTTATTACAGTCTTAGATCCGTATTCGCGGACTTAGGGGAACGCGCGGGAGACGAGATTTAACCGTTGACCTTTTTTTAACATACAATGTTTCCACTGTTTTCTCCACAGAGCGAGATTGAGTGGATATCATACCCGAGCGCTGGGGTTTCAACGTTGCGTTGCAGCGATGAACTCTAAAGATTGATACGCCATTTGGCTCTAATAAAGCTGTTATGAAAGACAGAATCGCTTCATTATTGTTGTCGATATGGAATACAATGACTCTTTTCTCTTCTAGTTCAAGTCCTCCACAACCCGAGATTTTCGGATATACACAGCAAATCAGCTTAAGCATACCCCGTCGGGGATGTCAATCTTTTACCTTAATTTACCTACCCAATCAGACTCTTTGAAACCTCGGCCTTGAAGGATCAGGTTTGCCGAGATGAGTCAAATTCTGCGCATCTACCCCACTGCCCCGACTTGACTCGTCCACTTGATTCATTTGAGAAGCTCCCTCCCTGTTGAAGCAATTCACAACGGTGGAGCCGAAGCAACCCCTACAGGTACAGGCGGACTGGCGGACATTTTTAACGGACGCTTCGTATTTCTTGATTGGTAATGCCGGATCAAACTGTTCCAAAGGAGAAAGAGACCCATTTTATCTTTTTTGCCATGTCTTTGTTTGACTTATAGGCGGCATATCGGCATCTTTTTCTCATGCGCCCTGTTCTCTCTTGTTTGATCAACAGTGAGCCTGTGATCAATACATTGGCTACTGTATCATATACTTATTAATACCATTTTATTCATATAACTCTTTTAATTATCTCACTGGACTTCAATTGAGTTCATCTCAGTGAACTACTCCTTTTACGCGGCGGGTGACTTTGGGCTCCCAGTTAAACGACTTACACGAACCCAATCGATATAGTCGCAATGGCGGAAAAAGACCTTGGAAAGGCTGAGGAGGCCATTGCTGCCAACTATCATACCGAGCAGGCTGATCCTGCTTATCGCAACTCTATCGACACCGACTCGACGAGACACGGCCCTGTGGAGCGCGACAACGGTGGTGTATCTATTGAACAAGCCCAGGCCGAGTTCGTAGAGCTTCAGAGAGAGTTTACTAGTGCCTCACGAGCTAGTAGAAGGAAGAGCAGAGCTAGCGCCGGCGATCCTGAGAAGAACGTCCAAGATGAGGTTGAGTCCCTCTTTGATCTCGAGGCTGCCCTTCGAGGTGGTCTTGATCGCGAGAGAGAGGCTGGTATCAAGTCCAAGCACATTGGTGTATACTGGAATGATTTGACCGTCAAGGGATATGGTGGCATGTCCAACTATGTGCCTACATTCCCCGATGCTTTCGTCAACTTCTTCGATGTTATCACCCCTGTGATTCGCATGCTCGGTCTTGGTCCTAAGCCCGAACAGGTCGCTCTTCTCAACAAGTTCAAGGGTGTTTGCAAGCCTGGCGAGATGGTGCTCGTACTAGGCAAACCCGGCTCAGGATGTACCACGTTCCTCAAGACTATTGCCAACCAGCGTTGGGGCTACACCGCAGTTGAAGGCGAGGTTCTCTACGGAAAGTGGACAAACACCGAATTCGACCAATACCGTGGTGAAGCTGTTTACTCTGCCGAAGACGATATTCACCATCCTACTCTTACTGTTGAGCAGACCCTTGGCTTTGCTCTGGATACCAAGATGCCCAAGGTTAGGCCAGGAAACATGTCTAAGCAGGAGTTTAAGGAGAGTGTCATCACTATGCTGCTCAAGATGTTCAACATCGAACACACCCGACACACTATCGTTGGTGACCACTTCGTTCGAGGAGTCAGTGGCGGTGAGAGAAAGCGAGTCAGTATTGCAGAAGCTATGATCTGCAGCGGTGCTGTTTTCTCATGGGATAATTCCACTCGAGGTCTCGACGCCAGTACTGCTCTCGACTTCGCCAAATCCCTGAGAATTCAGACCAACCTGTATAAGACGACCACTTTCGTCTCCTTGTATCAGGCTTCCGAAAACATCTACAATCTCTTCGACAAGGTTATGGTTATTGATGGTGGCAAGGAGGTCTACTTTGGCCCTGCTGCCTCTGCCCGCAGCTACTTTGAGAGCCTCGGTTTCGCCCCCCGTCCCCGCCAGACCAGCGCGGACTACCTCACGGGCTGCACGGATGCTTTCGAGAGGGAGTACGCCCCCGGCCGCTCTGAAGAGAATACTCCTCACAGCCCTGAGACTCTTGAGGAGGCTTTCAAGAAATCCGATGCGTTCAAGTCTCTGGAGGCTGAGATGGCTGAATACAAAGCTTCTCTAGCAAACGAAGAGGAGAAACACAACGATTTTCAGATTGCCGTTAAGGAGAGCAAGCGTGGAACATCCAAGCGTTCAGTCTATCAAGTTGGCTTCCATCTACAGGTTTGGGCTCTGATGAAGCGTCAGTTCACTCTCAAACTGCAGGATCGGTTCAACCTCTTCGTTGGGTGGTTCCGCAGCATCGTTATCGCTATTGTCCTTGGAACTCTCTATCTCAACCTCGGCAAGACTTCGGCCAGTGCATTCAGCAAAGGAGGTCTGCTCTTCGTTTCCTTGCTGTTCAACGCGTTCCAGGCCTTCTCGGAGTTGGCGTCGACAATGACCGGCAGAGCGATTGTGAACAAGCACAAGGCCTATGCGTTTCACCGCCCGTCAGCGCTTTGGATAGCACAGATCTTTGTGGACCAGATCTTTGCTGCCTCACAAATCTTCGTCTTCAGTTGTATCGTTTATTTTATGACTAACCTTGCTCGAGACGCTGGTGCTTTCTTCACGTTCTATATTTGTATTTTGGCCGGGAATATTGCCATGACTCTATTCTTTAGAATCCTAGGCTGTATTTCCCCGGGCTTTGATCAGGCGATCAAGTTCGCTGTTGTCGTAAGTTAATCTCAAGTCTTCCGTATATTGCACTTACATGAAGCAATTCACACATGTGGCGCAAGTGCGCCATAAGTGGAGCTCGACAAAGATTGGCGCAAAACGCCACAGCGCCACAACACCATCGGAATTATTATTGTGACAGTTCAAGATCTGCGTCAGATCGCTAACAATGCATAGGTAATCACACTTTTTGTTGTTACTTCCGGATACATCATCCAGTATGAACAAGAACAAGTTTGGCTTCGTTGGATCTTCTGGATCAATGCCTTGGGATTGAGCTTCAGTTCAATGATGATGAACGAATTCCAGCGTATCGATATGACCTGCACGGCAGACAGCCTCATTCCCGCTGGTCCTCAGTACACCGATATCGACTACCAAGTTTGCACACTTCCTGGTTCAAAGGCCGGTACTACACTTGTCTCTGGCAGTGACTACGTTGCCCAAGGGTTCTCGTACCATCCCGGAGACCTCTGGAGGAACTGGGGTATCGTCCTGGCTCTTATCGTCTTCTTCCTCATTCTCAATGTTGTTCTTGGCGAATTTGTCAACTTCGGCATGGGAGGAAATGCTGCAACGATATACGCCAAGCCTAACAAGGAAAGGAAGGCTCTCAACGAGAAGCTTGTGGCTAAGAAGGATTCTCGAATAAAAGACAAGTCCAACGAAGAGGGGTCCGAAATCACTATCAAGTCTGAAAGCGTTCTCACTTGGGAGAATCTCAACTATGATGTCCCTGTTCCAGGAGGTGAACGCCGTCTTCTCAACAACGTTTTCGGATATGTTCGCCCGGGTGAGCTCACCGCTCTGATGGGTGCCTCTGGCGCCGGAAAGACTACTCTTTTGGACGTTCTCGCAGCTCGAAAGAACATTGGTGTAATCTCTGGAGACATTCTTATCGATGCCATGAAGCCAGGCAAGACCTTCCAACGATCTACTTCATATGCCGAACAGCTTGATGTCCACGAGCCTACCCAGACCGTCCGCGAGGCCTTCCGTTTCTCCGCTGAGCTCCGCCAACCGTACCACGTGCCTATGGAAGAGCGCTATGCCTATGTCGAAGAGATCATTTCCCTTCTCGAGATGGAGTCTATCGCCGACGCTATTATCGGAACCCCTGAATTCGGCCTTACTGTCGAACAGCGCAAGCGTGTCACAATTGGTGTCGAGCTCGCAGCCAAGCCCGAACTGATGCTTTTCCTCGATGAGCCTACTTCCGGTCTTGACAGTCAGAGTGCCTTCAACATCGTCCGCTTCCTCAAGAAGCTCGCTGCTTCAGGACAGGCTATTCTTTGCACTATCCATCAACCCAATGCCGCTCTGTTCGAGAACTTTGACCGTCTTCTTCTTCTTCAGCGCGGTGGTCGCACCGTTTACTTTGGCGATATTGGCAAAGACGCCCACGTTCTGCGAAGCTATCTCAAGGCTCATGGCGCTGAGGCTGGTCCCACTGATAACGTTGCTGAGTACATGCTTGAAGCTATCGGTGCTGGAAGCGCTCCTCGTGTTGGTGACCGTGACTGGGCCGATATCTGGGAGGATAGTGCCGAGTTTGCTGAAGTCAAGGAGACTATCATTCGTCTGAAGCGCGAGCGCCAGGCTGCTGGTGCCGCGGTCACTGTCAAGGATCCTGAGTTGGAAAAGGAATACGCTTCTCCTTTCAAGCATCAGATGACGGTTGTGTGCAAGCGCATGTTCCTATCTTTCTGGCGTTCCCCTGACTACATCTTTACTCGCATTTTCAGTCACGTCGCAGTCGCTTTCAGTAAGTGCATACTAAATTCATCCCTAACACATCCTGAGTTATCCTAAACTATCCTAAATTACCCTCAAATTATATGAACTTAGCTAACCTTCTCTAAGTTACTGGTCTGATGTACCTCAACTTGGATAACTCACGAGCTTCGCTTCAGAACCGTGTGTTCATCATGTTCCAGGTCACAGTTCTACCAGCTCTTATCATCACACAGGTCGAGGTAATGTTCCATATCAAGAGAGCACTCTTCTTCAGAGAGCAGTCTTCGAAGATGTACTCGCCGTTTGTGTTCTCCTCCTCTGTTGTATTGGCTGAACTCCCCTACTCGATCATGTGCGCGGTGGCTTTCTACCTCCCCATCTACTTTATGCCTGGCTTTCAGACCGAACCTTCCCTAGCTGGTTTCCAGTTCTTTATTATCCTCATTACGGAGCTGTTCTCGGTAACTCTCGGCCAAGGACTTGCATCGATCACCCCTTCGCCCTTCATCTCAGCACAGTTTGATCCTTTCATTATCATCAACTTTGCCTTGTTCTGTGGTGTTACTATCCCCAAACCTCAAATTCCGGGTTTCTGGCGTGCTTGGATGTATGAGCTGGACCCTTTCACCCGCCTCATCAGCTCAATGGTCACAACAGCCCTCCATGGAGTTGAGGTAGTTTGCAAGCCCCATGAACTCAACCGTTTCAGTGCACCTCCAAACAGTACGTGTGGGGAGTACATGGAGCCATTCTTTGCCAATGGTGGTCGTGGTTATCTTGTCAATGATAATACAAGGGATTGCGAGTATTGCGCATACAAGGTGAGAACTCTACGAGATAACTTGCGAAACACGACTAACAAACCTAGGTTGGTGATGAGTTTTACAGTACCTTTGAGCTCTCCTTCAATAACCGCTGGAGAGACTTGGGTATCTTTGCTTGCTTCATCGCAAGTAATTTAATTATTATTATCTTGGCTGTAAGTAACTCCACTTGAGATACTTGAGACTGCTTTGCTAACTTTTACTTCAGAGCCGCTTCCTCAACTTCAACCGACGTTAAAGGGAAAGGGGATATGTTACAGATGAAGCCATGATGTTGGCAGGATGCCTGACGAGGTATGAAAAAAAGTTGACTATAGACTACACATAAGAGAGGAACACCAGTTACCTTAATTAATACATAACTTTACCACACATTAGGCTCTCTTATCATAAATCTTTCCCTAAAGTCCTAAGACTTTTATTAACATTAGGCTCTCTTTTGTAATTTTAGACTTATTTAGGGTCTACACCCCGGCTACATCTAAGACTACACAAACATCTCAACATTAGCCTACTCCATTCTTGAGCTGGAAGTTACTACCCCATTAAGAAGCTTGTCACCCAGTTCATCGTATTATTCTCGCAACTCATTACAAACACCTGAGGACTACAATAGATGGAGCCTATTCTGACTTTCCATCATGCTCGACAGCCCAAAGATCACCAAACCGACTTCCCGGCGTTTCTACAAGCTCCCTCGGTCCACCAGACTCTACAACAGTGCCCTTATCCAGTACAATAACTCTATCAAAGAAGTCCATGACCATCTCGAGTCGATGAGACACCATGACGATTGTATAACTCTCAAACTCTTCCCGTATGATCTCTTGCATCGCCCTATCCGTTACCTTGTCGACACTGCTGCTCACTTCATCAAGAAGTAGTAATCCGCCTCGCTTCTCACCTCCAGCTAGACGGTCGCGGACCCTTCTACGAAGGATCGCCCGGCCGAGACTGAACAGTTGTTTTTGTCCAGCGCTGAGGTCATCGGCACTCATACCAGCGTTCAGACTACCTTTGTCTTGAACAAAGCCTGATAAGCGTACTGTGTTGAGGACGTTGAAACATTCTGCATCCGTGGCAGCGTTATAAGGGTCGATATTGGCTTTTACAGAGCTGCCATCCGGAAGGAAAACTGCGTCTTGGGGAATGCAGATGATGCGCTTACGCAAGGTAGCGCGGTCTATTTGGTGAAGGAGTATGTCATCAATCTTCATGTTCGAAGCGCAGGAGGGGAGAGGCTCGATAAGACGTAGAAGTAGAAGTATCAGGGTTGACTTTCCACTTCCAGTGCGGCCACAAATAGCGACCTTCTGACCGGGGAGAATATCCAACTCAAGATCACGTAGTGCGAGGCTGGAAGTAGCTTCGTCTTCTTCGTTACTAGGAGAGTCGTAAGAGGCGGAGACGTTGTTGATTTGTATGCTGCCACTATGTGGCCAGGTTTCAGGGGGTCGGATAACTTCTTCAAGTTTGTTCTCCGTCTCGACAGTTTCGCTAAAAGACCTCAACCGGCTCACAGCGCCGAGTGACGTCTCAAGGGAAGTATAACTAGTGATGAGATTTGACAAGGCTTCACTGAAGGTTAGAAGAGAGATCAGACTAGCACCTGTCAATCCTGCATTGGTTCGAAGTTGAGTTGCGAGTGCGATGAGGAGAACAGCGGTTCCTGTCACGATGAAGTGAAGCAAAGTGCCAAGCCATTGTTGAATCATGGCCAAGAGGTAGGCTGGGCGCTGGGATGTATCAAGAAGCTTGTTGCTGTGGGCAATATCATATGGTTCCCATCCAAAGGCTCGAATTGTTGCAACGCCTTTGATGGTGTCGGTGAAATGCGTGCTGAAAAGAAGTAGTTAGCTTTTGATAGAGGTACGTGGTGGGTTCATACTTACTACAATGGACTTTTTGCCTCAAGATCGAGGAGTCGAATCTGCCGAGAGGTTCGCAGATAGAACTTTTGTATAAAATACAGTATGCCCATCATGAAGGGGTAGCCAACCGCGAGATACGGTGAGGCGGAAGCCACCACAAATGCGGTACCAATAGCGTTAGAGGCGTCCATGGAGAAGTTGGTCATTGCAAGTGGAAGTTCGCTATCTAGAAGCGTCATATCCTGTGAGAAAAGATTGGTCACGATACCTGTGTCAGTCTTTGAAAAGAACCTCAGCGGCGCAGAGATAACAGTCAGAATAGCGCGTTCGTGTAGTTCGGTGCCTGCAGAAGCAGTCATGGAAATGAGGGTTGTAACGCCATCAAAGAACAAGAATACCATGTAGCCGACTCGCAGGAGCGCATAAATGCCTATGTAGAATGTGAAAGATCTGCTAAAGGCGTCTTCAGCCCAGAACTTGACCCAGACGCTTGAAAGGTTGTTGCAGACACCACATAGCATGCCTGACACAGCAACAATGACAACTGGCCAGAAGCCAACGCTCTTGAAATAGTGCTTGTAGATAGAAACGTCGCCTTGTTGTCTTGCCTTATCCTCTGCCGCTTGGATGTTCTGAGGAGAGATTGTGGCAGGGGCGAAGGCAGCGGCAGCTTTTGTCATGGGGTTTTCGTCGTCCGAGGAGGAATCCGTATCTCTGTGTTTTATGCCGAGACTGTGAACATACTTTCTGTTCTCCATCAATTCTGAGAAATTTCCTTCTTCGATGACTGTACCGTTTCCAAGAGCGATGATATGATCTGCCAGAGGTAGGTTCTTGACTGAATGTGTGCAGATGACCACAGTGACTTTACGCCGACGAGTGATCCCCCCTGGACCAAATACACGTCTGAAGAGCTCTGATTCCGTATCCAAGTCTAAGCCACTTAGAATGTCATCGAATATCATCAAAGTGGCTTCTGAATATAGGGCACGAGCGACAGAAAGACGCTGCTTTTGACCACCGCTCAACATAATCCCATTGCTTCCGATCTTTGTATCATGGCCTTGCGGTAAAAGTGCAACGTCTGGTGTAAGCATAGTAGCCTCCACTATTTCGTCGTATTTCGCCTGATCGAAAGCACAGTGGCCGACAATATTCTCCCGGAAGCTGGCGTTGTAGAGAAAAGGGGTTTGTTCACAGTAGCCAATGCGATGGGATGGTATGTACGTTTTGATGGTCCCTGAAGAAACAGGCAATTCTCCAAGGAGAGCCTTACAGAAGGTGGTCTTACCAGATGCCACTTCACCCACAACAATAGTGAGTTTCTGAGACGGAATAGAAGCGTTCACTTGACGAAGTGTCAGCTTTTCGCCTCCCCATCCAAAGCAGCCATTCTCAACCGAAAAGGCTATCTCATCCGATGAGGCCGAGGATCTCTTCTCGGAAACAGGAGCAGAGTTATGACTTCGAAAGTCATTGCGTGGGTCTGCAGCTAGGAACTTTTGCACACGAGCCATGCATATCAGGGCAGCAAAGATACCTGGGAGACTCTGGAATAGACCAATGACAGGGGTGGTGAAAAGGAGTATGTATGACAGCGAGGTGAATAGTGTGTTCACGGTCAGGGCTTTGGACGTAAACGCAAAAGTGACGACAGGAGATACGCAAATCGGAGTAAAGCCGAGCACAGCAGCAGTTATCAATAGCCAGCGGAATCTGTTTCCAACCTTGATCTCTCCAACGCGGAGCGTTTGTATAAGATCTGCCACGGGTCCAGCAATACCTGAGATCTTGTAGAGCTTCATCTGAGAGATAGCGTTGGCAGTCAACCCGACTCTGTTCTGGATTCTCGCCATCCACTCGCTCTGCCTCTTGCCGACGAAACTCACTAACAAGGCCAGCAAAAGAGCGCAGACGGTGATGATAACGACTGGAGACAGGAACGCTAGGCCAATTTTACCGTACAGAAGCCAGCAACCAACGGCCACTTCTATGGTATTGGCCCAGATATCATGAGCTTTACCAGCACCGGTGATGATACGCTCAACATCTGCACTCATGAGCGTCAATGCAGCAGAGTCATCAGCAGCAGTGATCTTCATCTGCGTTGTCTTCTGGTAAATTGCAGCGACTAGGCAGCCTCGGATCATGTAGACGGCCTTCTCCTGATAGTAACCGTAGAACGCCGAAGAAAATCCAATGCCTGCGTAAATTAGAAAGGCTGCACCTATCAACCCATAGCCCATGTTTTTTGTCGTCGGAGTCTCGGGCATCTGCAAATACTCGAGAGTGGAATCAATGAACAAAGGCTGACAGAACTTGAAGGCGATGAGGGCGGCGCGAGGCGCGATTGGTAAGAGGAAGGGGCCGATGAGTGTCCTGGTGAGATCCTTTAGAAGACCTGACTTTGGCTCTCGGCTGTATCTATGCACCCGGAGCCTTTTGGAAAGGCGGCGGTATAATCTGCTGGAAGCCATGTTCTCGTCGAGGGGATATAGGTCGTCTATGGCCAGTACTCCTCGATATCCTCTCATAAAAAGTTGATTCAACCAGGCAAAAGCGCCAATACTGAACACGCCGCTCGATTCCTCCGGACTATGCTCATCAGCGTTCCAGTGGATCCATCTCGTTTTGGGAATTGTCTCGAGGCAGAGAATCACAGCTTTTACGACGACAGAGGCAGTGAACAGCCGGGGCTGGATATCCTGCTCCAAAGCGAGCCATGCTGTCCGTGTTTGCACGATGTCAAATAGAAGCGTAAGAAATATGTAGACATTGAGCAGAGTCGATGGTCGCCGGGCACAGGCGTGCTCGAAATATGACAAAGAGACGGCCAAGAATGCTGCGACGAATACGAGAGAGGATCCAGCAAGAGAGAGGCCGTGAACTATCCCCGGGGCCCCAATCGCGATGAGGATGAGAATCGCAAGTTGAATAATGGCATAAACAGCGAGAAATGCCTTTTTGGTCAGCAATAGCTCGGCACTCTTGTTAATTACTCACAATCTTGGTCGATTGCAGAACAATACCCCCAACTATCCTATCACGCTGCCATAAAATGGCTATACGGGCAACAGCCGCCGCAATGAACACAACGGTAGGGATAATTGAGAGGAAAATACGTTCGAATTTCTGCGTGAAGTCAAAGTCGCCCCGACACCCAGAAACACCAGGTCCCAAGGAGTCATCATTCAAACAAGTCGAACTCATTTTGTCGACATTGTGGAAGTCAAAAAAGAAGCGATAGCGTTGCCTTTTAATGCATGTCATCAACATCAAAAGTTCCTGTTGGGTCTTGACGAGGTAATTGATCACCTGTCAGACGGCTAAAGATTCGCCGATTAAGTGGGATAACCAACATCATGAACAGCCAGAATTACGCGTTACATGCGCGGTCAAAAGTTCTAGAATTTAAGCGACGCTCTGATAAGAACTGGTGTAGACTTTTGAGGCATGGCTTGAGAATCGTACACGTCGATGTGATGTTGAAGTTGAGGCCTTGATAGAGTGACGACTACGGTAAGCTCAAACCTCCTGCCATAATAGGAAAGTGAATCGTCACACCGTAAGCCATTTCCGTCGACTTGATGTAAAGAGCGTAGTCACCTATAATCCTAGGGGTTAGGTAATTGTCATACTAAATTCATCCTAATTCTTCAAAGTTCATCATAAGAATTATCAAGTTCATAACAGACATCTAATATCTTTAGCAATATGGTCTAAAGCACCTACCGATCAATCAAGGTCTGAGAATCAAGGTAAGATAGCACTCCAAACCGATGACCCAGCGTCCATATATGGTTTTACTTAATACTAGTAAGACTGCAACGAAAGAAACTTTACACTGACAAGTCCGAAGTTCGCCGTAGAGTTGCCGTTGTCCCTTACTTGTTAACCTCAGATTCCCTCACTGCACCAGTATGCCTGCGATAACCCGAAAAGAGTCTGCCTAACAAAAATAAGAAGAAGCTGAGAGGAAAGAGAAAGGAATGATATGTGTCATATCTTCAACTTAACGGGATAACGATTCATGTAATGCTTATCCTTTACCAAGCGATCATCATCGACAAGACGACCATTGACAAATAATAAAACGAACTATCCAATTCCAAGGCAGCCTCGTATGTCCGAACAAACGAACTATAGAAAAATCACTCAATCGCAAAGCTTCGTAAACCACAGGGGAAGAGATAGTATCTTGATGAAGCCTCAATTCACGATAGTGGCTAAGCATTGGAAATCATCAGCACCTGAACCATCACTGACACTTCACATTGATCAAAGAAGCCAAAAGTTTAAGAAAAGTTCATTGAAAGGGGAATGGGTATCCTTCCTCCATCCCACATCTGTCCTGTCCATCCATCATATTACAGTGTCTAGTAAAAATTTATATGTACATGGTCGGCAATGCTATGCCGTCTATATGCAAAGGCTCGTCCACCCTTACAATCTCTAATAAATAAACACAAAAACTACCAATCTCGTACTCAGTACAAGAATTTCATTTTTTTTTTCCAATTTTTTAACTTTTTACTCCTTCTTGGCCTTCTTCTTGAAGCTCTTCTTGGGCATACGCGCAAGCCAGTAGATGAACAGCGCAGCTCCAATGTTGAAGATGATGTACGCCCACAGAAGGCCAAAGTTGCGCCAGCGGTCGGCATAGTCGATGTTGACACCAGCGAGGTAGGTGTTGGTGTACTGGACAGTGCAGAACTCGCAGTTTGAGGTGGCATCGGGGTCAACAAAGTAACCACCGACAGAGTTAATATAGTCGCCCATGTACTCAATGCAGGTTGAGCCGTTTGGCGGTTGGATTGGCACGAGCTCGTTGCTGGCGCAGGTAACTTCAGTATTCGCAACGCCTGTTGCTAACATGCCTCCAACTAAATATGTAAACGGTGATACGTAGTACATGAACTTCCAGAAGCCTGGTAGAGTACCCTTGGGAGCGAGGACACCACAGAAAATCAGGCAGAGCATGAACAGCAAGTTGGCAACATTGGCACCACCCTCGGCTGTCTCGAATCCGGCAATGATCATGGTCGAGAAGGTAGCGGTGAAGATGAGGAAAGCCAGTAGCAATAAGAACATAAGGGCGCCACGTTCAGTTGTTTGTCCAGCGTCCGAAGCGTTATTGTAAAGACCGACAGGGTAGTACCAGCCAAAGAACATGATAACAGCCATCAAACTATTCCAGGGCAATTCAACGATAATCTGCGACAGCATGAAGATCTTCCACGAATACACCTTGGAAGGACGCTCACGAACTTCGTAAAGGGAACGCTGAATGACGAATTGAGGCATAGACTGTTGTACCAGTTGACCAAAAATAGTAAGCAAGTTGAAGATGGCAAACATCTGGTTTTGAAGACCCTGGATACTGTTTGGGGCTCTGAAGAAGACGAAACCGATGAAGAGAGCGACAAGAGAGCAAAGGGCAGCCTTGGAGTAGATGTAAACGGGTGTACGCCAGTACTGTTGGAACACGCGGAAGAGGACCTCCTTGAGCTGAACCGTGAAGGGAGCGGCGAACTCGCGGTAGCTACCATCATCGGCATCAGTATCCTCAACACCCTGCTTCTCTCGCTTGATACGCTCGAGTTCGGCCTGGACTTCTTGGTATTCGGGGCTGTCGCGCCAAGTCTGGAACCAGTCAAGTTCGGTGTGAGATCCGGGAGCAGCACCAATAACTTCCAACATCCATTCAGCAGGGTTAGCCTCAGGGGGGCAGGCATGTCCACTGTAACGCTCAAAGTAGCTGGTCATGGCGTGTGAGTTCTCGCCGATATCACCAAAGTAGACAGTCTTGCCACCCTTGGCCAGGAAAAGGAGTCGATCGAAGCGTTGGAACAACATAGCAGAAGGCTGATGAATAGTGCAGAGAATGGCTTGTCCGGCGTTTGTCAACTTCTCAAGAAGATCCAAAATAGCCCAAGATGTTTGAGAATCGAGACCAGAGGTAGGCTCGTCAACGAAGAGCAGCAGAGGAGGCTTGGCAGCAAGTTCGACACCGATAGTAAGACGCTTACGTTGCTCGACGTTGAGACCTTCACCAGGAACACCAACCACGGCATCGGCATATTCTTCCATATCGAGGAGCTTGATAACCTGTTCCACATAGTCGAGCTTCTCCTGCTTGGGGACGTGAGCGGGCTGGCGTAGGAGGGCACTAAAGTTGAGGGCTTCTCGGACTGTCGAAGTCTGAAGGTGGAGATCCTGTTGCTGAACATAACCGGTCTTGCGTTGGAAGGACATGTCTCGAGGGTTACCGTCAACCAACATCTCGCCTGTGATAACACCCATAGAAGTACGGTCGGCCAAACAATCAAGTAGAGTGGTTTTACCAGCACCAGAAACACCCATGAGAGCTGTCAGGGTACCAGGCTTGACCCAACCATCGACGTGATCCAAAATGCGACGGGTTTCGTCCTTGATCTTGACCTCATAGCAGACATCGTGCCACTGGAAGACCGAGGTCTGTTCCTGGAGCATACCACCATCCTTGTTGGTTCGGCTTCGAGTACGCTCGGCAGTGACAATAGGACCAATGTGCGCCATAGCGGCCTCAGGGTCGCTGTGCTTCTTCTCGGCATTGGCAATAATAGCAGGCTTGTGACCGCGTCGGTAAACCAGAACTTCACCCTTGGACTTCTTCTCAGAAACGAGTTCAGCAGCAACCATGTAGGTGAAAGTGAAAAGGATAATCCATGCGATGACAATACCAAAGTTGCGCCAGCGGTTCTCCCATTTATAGCCAAATTGCAGTTCGGCATAACGGTCACCGTTGACGGCAGGTCGTCCTGGCTCAGCACCAACAGCACTACACACACGGTTTGCTGAAGCAACATCGCTATATCCAGTAACGGCGGGGTTAGGGACGAATTCGTTGCAAGTGTAGTCTCGGCCGTGAAATTCGTTGACAACAACAGCTTCGAATGCATAGGCGATAGGATCGATCCAGTATAGCCATTTGCACCATCCGAGCATATACCGCTTTGGAATGACGAAACCAGTAAAGATGACAAGATCCAGAATGAGAATAGCGGCAGGGACAAGAGCCTGGAACAGACTGCGAGTGGCGGACGCAATGGTACGGAAGATCATTGACATGACCAGAACCACAACGAAAGACATGAGAATGAAGAAGAAGAATGCTCCTGGCTCGCGCTTGAGGTTTGTCATGAAATAAAGCGTAATGTTGAAAACAATGGTATTGGAGACTTTGTACGGCAGATCGCAAAGCATCGAAGCTATAGCTTCTGCAGACGGATGATATAATGCATAACGACTATGTTTTTCAACAATTGGACGTTGCGCATACAGGGCCAGAATCTGATACAGTTAGTAAAGTTCAAAAGTGAGAGTAGCGAAGGGCTTACCTCGAGAGCACTTGCGAAAGCGTTCATCAAAACAGCAAAGAACAGGAGAGCACCACGCTGGAAGAAACTGCTTGAAGTTTCATCTAGGTTGTAGAAGACGGAACCGATAATAAGAGCCATGATAAAGTTACCAATAAGAGATCCAACAGTGATACCAGGGTCACCCTTGAGTCGTAGCCATCCACGCCACAAACAAAGCTGAATCTGCTGCGAATAGGAGAGGGTGTAAGGAGACTTGGCGCGTTGACGCTTAGCCTGCTGAGCTTGCTTGGAAGCACGGAAAGCCTCAGCATCAGGGCCGTTGATAGGGTGAGCGACCTTGTACTCCTCAATTTCAACCTGCAGAGCCTTGTACTCGGCACTGTTTCTCCAAGCGGTAGCGAACTCATCAGGGGTGCGAGGAACCTTGCCCTTGAATCCTTCACGAACAATTCGCTCATTAGGAGCAGTCATAGAAGTGAGGAAATCAGGGGTGGTCTGGCGAGCAGGGCATTCAAAACCCAGGTTGATAAAGTATTGCTTAGCAGCATTGGCACGACCAAAGAAGATCTGTCGACCCTCGTAGATGACAGTAGCCTTGTCAAAGAGGTCATAAGCGCTTTGAGGTGACTGGTAGATGGACACAATAGCGGTGTTGTTGAAAAGCTCGGTCTGGAGACGGAGGGTCTTGCAGAATTCGATGGCGTTGGCGGAGTCCAGACCTCGAGTTGAGTTGTCCCAGCACTGTAGAGGAGCACCAGACAAGGCAGCCTCAGAAATGGTAACACGTTTGCGCTCACCACCCGAGACACCACGGATGTACTCGTTACCGACGCGGGTATTGACGGTGTGAGAAATACCAAACATGGCCATGACAACATCTCGGAGATGATCGGCAAAGTCGTTTCTGTTCAAACCCTGGGGAAGCTGGCGGGGCTGTCTGGCTCGGGCAGCAAAGGTGAGGGTATCGCCAACTGACAGCATAGGGAAATGAACATCAATCTCGGCGGTATAGATAGCCTCACCACGGTGGTGGGTGTGCATCTCCTTGGCGGTCATACCTGTGGGACATTAGGTTAGAAACTGGTTACCTGGGCGCATGTAGGTACGAGTTGTGTTGCACGCGACAATCTCAGGTTGCCAGTCGCAACAGAGATCGAGTCTCGTGAAACCAAAACACCCCTTTTTTCGTGAAATTTGAGATTCGACTCACCTTGGTAGTTGAAGTAAGACCCCTCATCGACGTAGATACCGTTAAGTTCACCAGCAATGGTCTTGAGCGTAGTGGAGCAACCAGCACCAGGAGGTCCAAGAACGACCAGCATTTCACCCTTGTGAACCACACCATCGAAGTTGCGCAAGATATCGATGCGCTGTCGCTTGCGACCAGTGATTCTGCCCACAAAATCGCTCAGAGAGAGCCACACATTTGCGACATCACCCTGGTAATCACTGGCACCACCATAACCGTAAACATTGAGGTTCTGGTAGCAAACACCAGCAGATCGGAAGTTCGCGCCGTCCTGGTGAACTAATTCCACAATAGACCTGGCCCACTCGCGAGCGTTAAAGTTGGGAGAGTTGGGGTTGAGAGGTGAATCCTCGCCAGCCTGGAAAGGATTCTGTCCGTTGGGGTGAGTGCCAGAGGCATGCGAATAAGAGCGAGCAAGGGCCTGAACAATGGATGTTCTTCGCTCCATCTCGGAATCTTCATCTTCATCTTCTTTACCCAAAGTGTCGGCGGGTGATGATGATGGCTTCTCGTTGATCGCTTCGTCGTCGGTGTGCTTACCAGCAACAGGCACATTATTACCAACTGAGCCTGCGCCTGGAGCACCCTGCCTTGCAGCAGTGGCGTCGTTATTGGCGTTGATCCCGTAGAGCGCCGACATTGTGAGTTGTGACGGCAGAATCTACTTGGGATTCTCGCAATTGGGTTCGGATTTGGGCGAGTAGAACCCGAGTAACCGTAGGATTTTGTATTTTCGGATCCAAAGTATAAGTTAGGTGCGGGAATGTTGTTTATTAGGCGAATTGGTAGTCATGAAAGGTGGAGGACAAACCAATTCAAACAAATCAACAAGAAAAGAAAGGGTATTAAAAGGTAGGTATTAAGGATCGACAATAAATAGACAGCCGATCACAAGGGAGTATTCGGTCCCGTAAAAGAGGCGTGTAAGAAACAGGGACCATAAACAGAAACAGGAGGGAGGTCAGGAGAATATGTAAAATATGAATGAGCAGCTGCTAGTTCTCTCAGTTCGTCATGTCCTCCGTCGGTAGGCAAACACATAGAGATAAACTCGCGTGGATCAACCACCAAGGTCCACTCACCGACTATGCCTGAAATCGAAGTGTAGACGACAAGGTGTGGCACGCCTAGCCGATTCTAGCGCAGCTTTTGGAAGTGCAAGCGGGTGCGGCTGCAAGCCTCTTGCCTCTGTAGGGGTCGTTTGTCACTGGGTTGGCTGTCAACGATTTTACCTGGCGGCCGCTCCGAATACGCACGCTCGCTGACTGTAAGTAGTCTCTAAAAATGGGTGGTATTTAACCTCTACTACGTACCATATTGTTCGCTTTCAAACTCAAACTGACTCAAGATATCGCCATCTTATTCCCACCTCAGTTCTCAAGAGTCGATCATTCTCGTCAATGTGTCAACGCTGTCACAAAGTCCGCAACTGTTACCCACTACGCCTCTTCATCTCCCCGGCAATAAGAGATATTTACACCTTTCGCACACTATCAAGAACCCGACCCGATACGCAATGACATTTTAGGCAATCATAGAGGGGGGCGTAGTTGAGTCAAACATTAGGGTGAGGTGAGGCGAGGTGAGGTGAGAGAGCTGCCTGTTTACGTTTACTGTACCGTACGTGCACAACGTTTGAGAGACAATCCTTGGCGGATAACGGGTACCCTCAAAGTCCGACACTTCAGGCCACTTAAGCGAGAGAGGATCCCGGGAATGGGATTGAATTGCATACATGCCCCACTGCTAACTCCGCGCTTTGGTGCTCATACCCCTGGATGACATGTTATTCGTCGTGTCGTTCTCGCAAAGAAATGATTCTGACTGGTAGCGTATCTGCGAGCCATAATGATTCAACATGATGGCGTTGATGGCGTTGATGGCTCACCTAAGCCACAAGATCATCACAATCTGCATTTTGATACTCATTACGACCAGCGTTGACCTATGAATATTTGTATACGACTCTCTTGAAACATGACACTGGAGAACTCTATCTCGACTAGCATAGCTAATCTCAACATCTACCACGATGTATCAAACCCTATTTGTTGCGCTTCTTACCAAGGAACCCTATAATAAAGATCTCAACATAGCATCTCCCCTTTGCAAGGAGCAGTAATGAAAAACTGTTATTTCCAACAAGGACAGATCTCTCCGATCTTCTCCGCAAAGATAAAAAGTTTGTTTTCATATCCCAATTTCAAACAGGATGCGAAACCGCGTATTCATCGTTCGGGCCCTTCTTAAAACCCGTCCGCCGACAGCCAATTACAGACTTACACCCGATGGGAAGATCCCCCGGTAAGGCGGAGCCGTAGTCTCTGATTGGTCAATGCCGTTATATTGGTGGTGGCAGTCTCTCGTCTTTGAGTTCGTTTCGGAAAATACATTCCCTTATTATCTGAGCTTTTCCCTCACGCTAAATCATCCTACAGGAGGGTTGATTCTCATAAAGCTTGGCCGTCAGCACAAGGATTATTGTTCTTAATGCTGTTGTTGATTAGATCCACCGAGAAACACCAACGCACGGGTGATAGTGGTAGCGTGAGCTTACTCCTTAGTTCTGTCGGGGTCTTCTAAGGACCCGACAGCCCGTCCACCCGCCCCGCTAGTCAGCTTGAGGTGTCAAAGACTTTTCTTGTTGTTGAGTCAAATTTGACCCCTTTGTGGGGTGTTTGCGATCCATGATGAGACTGTAGATGATTGCGTATTCTGTTGCAACCGAATCCATCAAGCAGGGTTTTTCTCGTCGCGGATGCTAAAAAATTGAGATTTTTTGCTTTTTATTGCTAGTGACTGGCAGGCATGCGAATGACTTCTTTCGATGATGTATCGCGTGTTTCGGGCAGCGAGTTGCGAACAAGTCTATTTCAACTGTCAACATCATGTTGACATCCATGGATCCATATAACTAGAACAAACATGGTCAAATATCGCTTCAGAAATTATTTCTAGATAATTCGATACTTCGATCGGTATAATCGAGATCCGATCACGCTTGACGATCATGTCTCATTTCCAGTCCGTTGTTACCTTGGCGCTTCGGCCCAAAAGTCTCTTTGCATGTTACGCTGAGAGTTCAGATATCCGATCTTGATTGTATCGTCTTTCGCAATGGAAAAATGCTACCTTTAAAAGAAAACCCTCACTTAAAAAGTTGAAGGTATTTGCTCAGTATCATCATCACCACCCAGGGTGTAAAGGAATGTCAGACCCCATACCTCTAATTACACCACATCATGCGCCACGAATCCGAACGCGACTTTTGCGACCGTAAGATGAAAAGACCCTCAAAATCTTACACCATTAAAAGGGTCCCTGCAGGCCCAACGTTTCTCAGACAAGGGCTTGGTAGATCATTAATGAGGACCACCACAAAGTCCGCTCCGCATCGTGAATGTGCTCCAATGTGCTCAACAACGAGCAAGCTCCGCATACTAGTGTCAAGCCGTAAGATTTTAAACTTGACGATACTTGTTGGTCTTACGGTCCGATTTGTTATGTGACTTGTGTGCATGCAATGCAGGGGTAAGAGCTTACCGGGTAATGTTCGTCCGTGAGCCTTTAGGTGTGTGTGTGCTTACTGCGGGATGTGTAAAGTGTGTTGGCATGGCATTCTGGCTATTCGTAAAAGTTTCCGGTATGATACCGTCGGATACTTGTGGACTTTCAGTATTATCCGTGAAAAGTCGGGTGCAGGCCTCAACGGCTGGTCACGATCCGGTTCCCAAGGCTGGCATTCGATTTCCTTGATAGCAAATGTAACGACAAAACTCAAAGCTTACGGTACAATATGATGATAAGAATCATCATTAGCTGGATTTCTTGCAATCACAATGTTAATATCATGGGATATGCAGTAATTTGTAGTGAAGTTGGGCATACAATAGGATCTTGGTTGAAACGACAAAACTAACATTCCTCTCAACACAAGTACGAATTACCGGTGTGTTTCTTTTTCATACAAATGGACTAGACGAGGCGCATGGTACTCCCATTATTGTCGAGCATATACTCAAGGAGGCATTGAATAGAAGGTTCGGTATAAGTCACTATCTCGACGCTTCCACTGTATCTCATACCAACAGCAAGAAACGCCAAAGATAATATCAGATCCTCATGAGATATGAGATCTACTGCATAACCGCTAAGTAGAAATAACATATATATGTGAAACGTAATTAGGAAATGTATGTCATCTCTCGCCATTTTGAAACGTGCTGCTAACCTAGAGCCATTTTGCAAAGAACCTGCACATGACAGAATTATGATATGGCTGAAATACAAAGCAAGTCAAGAGTATGAAAACCTATTACGATCTTGCGAGCCACTATGAGAGCTTTTATAAAGCTACATGTCATACAAAACCCGCGTTTTCTATGGGAGTTACTACTCACATCTGTAGGCCTGTGCTGGGACTCCGACATGGGATACTTCGATGGAATACCACTGAGATGCCATTTGTTTCCTGATTTATCAGTTGAAAACCGTTTTTGATCATAAAATTTATCTTGCCTATGAATTGGAGATGTTCTGAATTAGCTACAGAGGCGAATGTGAACTATCTACTGAAATACCACAAAGAACCACAAGAGCAATTCACGACCAGTCCCCAACAATACCAATAATTTGGGGTATGAAATGCAAGAGTGGTATTTCAGTCATAAGGATATCTATATTTTTACAAAAAGTTGATTCCCACGCCGACCTGCAGCCCCTTTGTGGAAGCCTCTCCCTTCCTCAGGGCTAGAGGCAGACTGAAGTTCAGCTCGAAACGAGCTACAGGGTGAGCATATACAAGGCCAACACCAGCAGCAACACTGGGCACACCGTTGAAAAGCTCACCAACTGCGTTCACCATGCCATTTCGAACAGCTGTTCCGGTCAGCTCTTGCGTGGAGCCACCGCTGGAGGACTTCTTATCCTTGAGGGCGATGAGACGACCACCATTAGCAAAGAGCTGGAATCGTAGACCGGAATCAGGTCCCTTGTAGGGAACGGGAAGAAGCATGTTGACACTGCCAGCAGCAAAGACATCACCTCCAACAGAGTCGGAACCATCATGAGGGCCAAGACCACCAAGCTTGAAGCCTCGGACATCTGTAGGTCCTCCAAGTTGGAAGCGGTCGTTAATACGGGTAGGGCGGAGCTTTCCACCAAACTCATATCCAAGAGGCAATGGGCAAAGCAGACCTAGTCTCAAGCCGCCACCGATTGAGATGCCTGTTCGCTCACGAATGCCTGGTAGGGGGACTGGTACAGCACCGCCGACTTCGATTTCACCCTTGGAAAAGGCAACATCACCAGCAAGAGGACCAAGACCAGCAACTTCAAGTCCAGATCGGAGCATGTATCCGCTCTGAGGAAGTTGAGGGTTGTCACGCCTTTCCCTGTAAAATGTGTGCTTGATAGAGCTCTTGATAGAGTCACCAGCATCTGCTCGGACCGTTGGGCTGGCGTTTTCAGCCAAACCAGTAATCTGTCGCCAGATGCCCGAATATTCAACGGATTGGGTATCTCGTTGTTGGTTGAGCCACGAAAATCGTAGTGTACCACCCTTGAGCACCTCTTCATGTGAAGCCCATGGCTTTTCAGCGGCTGAAGCCACACCCTCGAGCGCCAATCTCATATCAGGGTTACTCTTGACAGGCGCGGTGAGTGTAGCGCTATAAGCCGAGCGTGTACGTGTACCAGCCTTGGCATTGAGTGTCAACATTTCGGCACCACCAAACATATTTCGCCATAATAGCGAACCGTAGGCGGATCCCTCTCCATTGCCAACGTCGGTACCAGTTTGCAGCTTGAATCGAGACAGCTCCTTAACTCGGACGTCGACGTTCACATCGGTGGGCGAAGTAGAAGGATCAGTCTGTTGGGCAGAGGTGAGGTAAACTTCGGGTTGAGGATGGAATATTTCTATAAATCGGTTAATTTTGGTGTTGCGGTGAGGGGTCACAAGAAGTCCTACGTAGACCATCGAGTTTGTTGCTTGCGATACGAAGCTTGTTAATAACATCGCCGACGGTTGAGGTCTCGTTGGAGGCATCAGCGACGAGTGGTTGGAAAATGGGATCAAGGAAGTCGGCTCGTGTGTTGACCGCACCGTGGATTCGAAGCTCGTTGATAGTCATGGGCGCCAACTGCTGGTCGCCGATCTGCACAGGGTTAGCAAGTGATGCAGAGTTTTGATCAACAAGAGAACCTACCACTTGAGCTAGGCGCCGTTGCTTGGCCTCATCTTGTTCTTTTTGGAACTCCGGCTTCGATTCTGCTTCATGCAGCAAAGAACCGGTGTCGGAATGAAGCTTGTTAAAGGGGTCCATAGACTGATTCACGTTAGGTAATCGCTCTTTATGTTTCAATGGTGGGATGAAATTACCGGACCCCCGGACGACCCAGGAATTGCAGCCATTTTTGTAGCGCAAGAGCCGAGTTTTTGCTTGCAATACCCTCACGATGTCGATTAAGAGTATCGGACCACCAACTGGACCCTGGGCAGCTCCCAATTAATTCCCGGTACGTACTTCCCGAGCTCCCGCGTGGGCCTTGAGACCTGTGGCTCAAAGTTGTGGCGTTCAAACTTCGTCATAGGATAGCATGTGATACACAGCCACAAAGTATCCGGACCCAGCGGGACCGCTGTGCCTGGGAAAGGATGCCTCCTCCCACGTTCCTCTCCATTCATCTCAACTTATACAATCTTCATTTGCGCTTAACCATAGGATACCACTGCTTTTGATTTTTTTTCAGACAGAATCCTCTCTTTCCTTTCCTAAGAGTCGTGCAAACACTCTTTTCTCTTCTTTAATTTGATAATTTCTTTGAACTCACTTGTACTCACGCGACCCGCAATCTGTCCCGTTCTCTTTATCACTTCTAAGCCCAGTACTTCCCGATCGTCAGCATGGCTAGCAAAGGCGCCACCAAGCGTGTATGCACTTTTGATGCCACGTTTTTCAATATGCAATACTAATTATTGAGCAGTTGACACGCGAGTACAAAACGATCTCCGAGAACCCTCCTCCTTACATTGCCGCTCATCCTTCCGAGTCCAACATCCTGGAGTACGTTACGTCACGCTCTATACTCGGTCGCGAGTCCGTTTTGCTAACACAAATTAGATGGCACTACATCATCACCGGTCCTGAGGACACTCCTTACCATGGCGGTCAATACTGGGGTACTCTCATGTTCCCTCCAAACTATCCCTTTGCCCCTCCCGCCATTCGCATGCACACACCGTCTGGCCGATTCCAGCCCTCGTCGCGACTATGCCTGTCTATCTCCGATTTCCACCCAAAGTCTTTCAATCCCGCCTGGGAAGTCTCAACTATCCTAATCGGCCTCCTCTCGTTCATGACAAGTGAAGAGATGACAACCGGTTCCGTTTCTAGTACTGCCGCCGAACGACGTGCCCTTGCTGCTCGATCGCGTTGGTGGAACTCTACTGGCAATGGCACACACAGCAAGACCGGCCCTATTCAAAAGGGCAACATCAAGGCTGGCGATGGTGGCGCCAAGTTTCGAACAGAGTGGCCAGAGGTGGATGCTGAGAACTGGGAGTGGATGACCAATAACAAGGTTGACCCTGCCACTGGTACCCGATTAGATGCTGATAACAACGGATCCTGTCGACCTCAGCTTGGTATCTCAGGGACTAGCGGTCATCAAACACAAGCCGTTGTTGATGTGGTCAACCAACAAAGAGATGCTAGCACAGGATGGATTTATCGCAACAAGCTTCTTGTGGCTGGCGCGGCTATTTTCTTCTACGTCCTTGTCGCTAGACTTGTGAGCGGAGATGAATAATTCGAGGAAGTTCTATTATGGAGGTCTTGATGTTCATCTAATTCTAGCTTTTGTTTTATTATAGGCGGGCTGGCGGGCGCAACAGGGTTAACAAGCCAGATATCAGAGGACTCACGTCGTGATATGGCGTTTTACGGCATTTCCTGAGCATTTGCTTGATGCATTTCAGTTTGGTTGTGATCAGCTCATTTGCCTGCAGGGTTTGAGATGTTATCGGATAGACATTAATACATCAAGCGGGTAGACTTGAATGCAACACATGCTCTCACATCAAGTGCGTATCCGTCTGAGCGAACGAATCAGCTTGACGTAAGGGAAAGAAGGCAGCCGTGTTTTTGAGGGTAACTAGCATAAGTTCCGTTCCGTAAACAAACAACAAACCAGCCTATTGTAATCCTCAAACAAAGACTGAAATCAAAGTATATGTCGGAAGCCGGGCTGATGACTGTTCACTGCGGAAGCTCGAGCTTTATTTGTTGGTTACTCACCCTAGCCGACGGGAGGTTGTTGACTGCGCTAAGCCCGCTCTAGGCCCCTAAACTTAGCGGAAGTCTCAACGCGGGCACCTACGGCACGGCGGGGAGGTCTGAGGTCTGAGGTCAGAAGAAAAATTGTGACGAAAGCCCCAATTTTTGTTACCTTGCGACTCGTCTCCATCGTTTGGAAGCCGTTGGAAGCACTCCCTCGACATCATCATCACCCGGGTTTCGTTTCCAGGTTGGTGAAATCCTCACAGCATAATTCTCCCTATTCATCACCTGCTATTACCCGCTGCCCTTCTAAACCCTGTGGCTTGTTGCCTTTCATTCATTAATTCACCCTCCTTACGATCTACACCCGTCATCGAAACCCGCCCCTACTGTACTTGAGCTCCTACTCTCCGCACAAATAGCTGCAGGACCCTCATTTCTAGTGCATCGCCAGTTCGCCTCCGATACACGGCCACTTCCTTCGAGCCCAGATTCCACCCAAGGGCACTTCAGTCAAAACAAAGACGACTGCTCTCCATGCCTCTTCCTTTAGATCCGTAGAGCCTCCCTCCCTCCGAATCCTCTATTGAGGCCTGGCGCTGGCTAGCTGATCGCCCGCCGATACCTTCCCCGCCGAACCGTCAACGATCTCGCTCATGAAATGGCGCCCCAAAACGGCAATATGAAGTCTCGCCGACCTGGCGCGAGCAAGCTGTCCCAGTCTTCCAAGCCTGTAATGCCTGCTATTCCGCTGCCTTATGTGAAGCGTCAGGCCGCTTCTGCTGCTGCTCGTGCCAGTACTGTCCCTGTTTCTTCGACTGCTGCCTCCACCACAACCCAGGAACCTGATGCGCGCTCACCCACTGAGGTGAAGCTCACAAATGGTAACGTTTCTGCTGAGGTCAAGAAGGATGATTCTGTAGCTACAGCTGCAAGCTCAATTGCGAGTCCAACTTCGACCTCGACCTCCAAGGTCGAGAAGGAGGCGGCCGAAACAAAGGCGGATACTCACAAAGAGACAAAGAACGACGCTTCTGGCGTAACCAACACCCAGGCTGCTTCTGGTATGTACTGCAGACGCGTCTATGCTCAAGGTATACCCCAAGATCCTTTACTTACCTCTATTTCTTTCATTGCAGCCGCATCTGTCCCTGAAAATCCTACCACCAACGATAACGAAAACACCCACAAAAGCCCTGTGGTCTCAGACCATTCTGATCAGCCCACCCCCAAGAACCAGGTCGATATTGAGGCTCGATCGGTCGACAAGGTTGCTGTTGAAGCAAAAAAGCCCAACGGTGTTTTAAGCAAGACCGAAGTCAAACCTCAGTCTGGTAAGATACTTCACTCTTTTGAAGTCTATCCCAAAACTGACAGTTTAAATTTAGGCAACCACCCACCTTCAAAGCTCAACAAAACTCGACCTCCTTCCGCTGTTCCACCGGGACGATACCAGATGCCTCCTTCTTTCCAACCCGCTGCCCGAGCTATGGGACCTAATGTGAACGGCGATATTCGTGGCCCTCGTGCTCCTATGCCTAACGGTCCGCCTATGCACCAGCCCCATCACAGCAACGGTAGCATCCATTTTGGCGCTTTCCATGGATCGACAAGCTCATCTCCTGCTCCTCTTTCCGGTGGTATTGCCCCTCCTCCTGGTATGCCAGTTCCTGATGGTCGACCTCCCTACATGGCCCCTAATGCCAACGGATACCCTCCTATAATGCCCTATGGCGCAGACCAGATCCCGGTCACCACTTTCGACAACTATGGAAGACCTACCATGGCTTATGGGCCGCCGGACTCTTTCGCTCCCTTCCCTAACAACTTTGGCCCCCCTACCCCACACAGCTATCATGATTCACAGGCGTCCGGCCCTCCTGATGATGGTAGCGTCTACAACCAGTTTTCTTCAGCTCCAGTGCGAAACGGCGTATCTGGCCCTGAGGAAAACCAGTCTCCAAACCAGCCTGGCAGAATGTTTGGTGGTCCCGAGTATCCGCGAATGATGCCGAATGCCGGGCCTCCCCCGCACATGATGTCTGCAATGGATGATGCTGACGGTCTGATTGGTCATTTGCTGCAGCAGCTTGGATCTCCTGAATTTGCTGATTGCGTTTTGGAGCTTCGATACACGGATGAAAGAGCTCCAGTCCGTATCCCTGGCCATCGAGTCCTCTTTTCTCGCAGCGCCGAGCTCGCAAACGCCATCTCGAAGCAGCTATCTCGACCCAACCCCAATGTTCCGTCTCTACCCACCATCGTTCTTGAGACCAAGAGCAAATGGATCCGTTCCGAGTCGTTTTACATGACTGCCCAGCGTCTTTATGGAATGCCACTTTTCTCCCCTCCTCCTGAGACCATGAAGCAGGCTGCAGCTGAGGTCAAACAGCTGATGGAACTATTCGAATTTGCTCTTTCATACGCTGCGGCCGGTCATCTTCTCCGCTGGGACCCAGTCACTCGACGAGGTTGTGAAATTGCTATGCAACTTTTGAACTGGCAAACAGTTGAGAAGGCTTTGGAGTTTGCCTTGGAGGATCATCGGGATGAGGGTTCTTATGACATGTTCAAGTATGGTGATGGATCTCGAATTATTCTCAACGAGATTGTCTCTTTCATCGCCGGCAACATTCACCCCACCTTCAAGATTGACACTTCAGTTACCGACCCGTCGAACTATGCTCGCCTTCCGCAGACTGCCCTAACTAGTAGCGCCACGACTCGCAAGCTCTCCCCCCCACCCATTGCTCGAGGTACCTCTGTGCATCTCGGCAAGGGCAAGGGACGCCTCTCCCAGCAGATCTCTGGTATTCAGTTTGGTGACCTTTCCTTGACTGATGGTAAGGTCTCGCCAGCTTCGGACGCTTCAGGCGCGTCACAGCAACGAACTCCATTCAATGCTGTTCTGTCTCGCATTCTGCTGAACCTTCCATTCGACACCCTCAAGGCACTACTCGAAACTGCGACCAACAAGGGTAGCCAATGGCCGAATGCAGAGGCTATCTACCGCGTTGTCAAAGACACAGTCGCCGAGAGAGAGCGACGCCGGCTTCAGATCGTCGAGCTGGTCAAGACTCGCCAGATCACGGCGTGGGCAGTCATCACCCAACAGCTTTCCAGCCCTGAGCCGAGGTACGTCGGCCTTTGGAGTGCGCTGGGCTGGCGAGAGGAGATCCTTTCTTTTGGGCCTTCAGAGAGCCCAGCCCTTGGCCGAACTTGGGTTCCTTTCATGGGCCCTCAGGCAAACACCCAAGCAGCATATCCTTAAGCTACTTGTTTCATGCTACAGATTTTTCAATGCGCTGAATGATATTGTGGGCTATGTGGATGCTGGATAATCGGGAGGGCGATATACAAAAACATGGCAAACGAAGATGAGGCTGATTTTTCAGTCTGTCGACAAAAGCTAGTACTTTTGATTTCGGGATGGAAAGGTGGCGTCCATGCTCCATATTATTAGGAAGAGGATACGATGCTCGTTGGGGCTTTTGGTTGATGAACGGCGTTGGTGGGCATGTCAACATTGGGTGCTTTAAAGCGAGGAATGTTTTTTTAACAAATGGAATTTGGGGGATGGCAGGCACGGGAAGGAAAAAGAAAACAAAAAGTATTTAATGATTCTACATTGCTAGGACTTTGGTGGTTCAATCTCACTCGTCCTGATGGAACGGTCTGGCTGGCATCAAAGGGCCTAGGACTAGACTGGACTGATATGAAGGGGTTATGATGAATGATAGTGACTTTGGAAGTTAAAAGGAACGGTAGTTTCGGCATCAAATGGAGTATGCGTCGTTATGTCTCTCATTTGGGAGATAGCATTAGGTAGCTCTTCAAGACTGGTTTGATACCCCAGACTATAATGCGTTCTTTGTCAAGTGCTTTATGACGCCATGATAATTCTTTATGCGCATTGTGAGCATATATCGGAAGTCAAGCCTCTTTTGGTAGTCCAAAAAAAAAAAGTTGAGTGTCTTGGTGATTTCATGTGATGGTGATGTCCGGCTGGAGAAGACCAACTTAGCTACCGAGGGCGGGGAACCCCTGTTGGATGACTCCATAAGGACCCTATTGTGTGTCTCTATTCGCTAATTGAGCATTGCTTTAATTAACTGGGATAGTCTTAGCAGGGTCTCGATATGGGAATGCCAAAAGATAGTGGGCTCCAAGGTCAGCTTAGACCAAGAGCCGAGGTCGAATTCCCCACTTTACGTCGTCTTGCTCATTTCCAAGTTCTTGTGATTTCATCCCTTCCGTGCCTCCCACCATTCGTCACTACTTCACTTCATCAACACAACATCAACAGATGTGAGAGCTTTGATCTGGATTCTCAGCACTTCAGCTGTGTAAATAGTCCAGATTTTATTGCATCAGATTAATTGATTTATTCATTGACTTGATGCCTTCGGAAGCTACTGCACGAATGCGCCGCTGGAGCTCAGCTCGTGGAACCACCCACACGCGATAAATCAACCAAATACGATCCTTTCATCATCAACAACAACTTCCGCTCCTTAATCACAATGGATTCCTCCATTTCTTCTAGCGATGCCTCGAGCTCGCGATCTATAAGAGCTACAAACGACCCTGTCCTTCGCAACACATTGCGCTACACCATTTCAGCTCACGAATATGCTGCTCTGCATAAATACATCCTCTCGCGTTCCCGCGTTCTTCGTCGCGCAACGCCGACTCCAAACCGTGTTGAAAAGGCGCTGCAACCGCCAAAGGGCGGCGACGATTATAATGCTAGAACGGTGCGACATGCGCTGAGGGTGTTTGTGATGACGTTTTTGGGTATGAAGGGATGGGACGTTGTCGCTAAGAGGATGGGTAACGAAGAGTGAGTAGTTCGCTGATGAATTGAGTGCGCAAATGGCTAACCATTGAGCAGACCTAATACTGGCGGCAAAAAGAAGCCCTTCTACAAGTCTCCTGCCCTGAGGCTGTCTATTTCGCTTTCTACCATTCTTCTTCTTTATAGAATCCTCTTCCGTTTCTTCACACGATTGCGCGTGCATTTACTCGACCCTCAAGTCGAGCCTTTCCGTGCACGCAATCCTCGAACTGCAGCGATGCTGACATCTCCATCTGCACCCGCCATTGGTGCCTCATTCGCTGGTCTGGCTCTTGGCATTTACCCAGCCCAAAAGATGCGCGTTACCATCGCCATTTACACAATCTTCCGTGCTTTAGAGTTTGCGTATAATTTCTGTGAGGCTGATGGCCTTATTTGGGGCCGAAAGAATGGCGTCAAGAGGGAGAGACCTTGGTGGTTTGGAAGCTGGATGTTGCAGCCACTTGCCTTTGGACAGCTTTTCCATGCGGCTATTTTTGATCGAGATTGCTTCCCTAACCCTATGGGAGACTTGATCTTCAAGAGCTCATCGGCATACTTGCACCCGCGCCCGCAAGATTGGCCTTCCAGTCTCAAGTGGCCTCAGACTTCTGATATTGTTGACAGTTTGGCTCAAATGGCGCGCCTGAGCTGGCCGTAAGTACACAAACCCAGAACGACGGAATTATCACTGACAGTTTTTAGTGCATACGTCTCTCCCACTCTCTTCCCTGGCAAGGAAGTTCTTCCTCCTAGCCTCAGTGCAATTTCACCTTTGACATCTCGAGCTCATCCGCTCATCACATCTCTATCATGCGCAACATTACATCCTGGAGATCCATCTTGTGCCCGAACTTACCTCACTTTCTGGATTCAGTCTTTTCCATCATTTGCTCGCTTCTTCGTCGCAGTCTTCTCTGCGCTCACCGTGATTCCTCGATTCTCCAGCCTTTACCACAACCCCTTGGCAACCATTCAGCGCATCATTACCAAGGCTCTTCGCATGTCCACCTTTGCAACAGGAACCCTTTCCACAGCTTGGGCTTCCATCTGCTTCTTCCAGCAATGGATTCCACGTCACGTCCTTGCGACACAGCGTGTGTTCCTCAGTGGTTTCCTCGCCGGTCTATGGGCTTTCGTTGAGCGACGAAACGGACGCGGACTGTTCCTGTACAGCGCTCGCGCTAGTGTCGACAGCCTCTGGAAGGTTGGTGTGAAGCGACGCTGGTGGAAGAGCATGAAGGGTGGTGATGTCTGGGTTTTCATGTTGGCTCTTATGGTCACTGGTGTTGTCTATGAGAAGGATGCTCAAGCAATCCGTGAGACTAACTGGCGAAAGGGAGTTAGCTGGCTTCAGGGTCAAGGCTGGACAGACTGGGGAGCTGAGGATGATGAGGATGAGGAGAACAAGGACAAGGAGGAGTGATGTTTCATGTATAATGAAAGTACATTCAGTATGGTGTTGGGCGCAATTGTGGTCATTCATTGACATAGGAAGGAGGCTTGATTTGATTTATGCTTTGTTTGATAGTATTATATCCCACATAATGGTAGTATTTATCGCATTTAATATTTTCCATCCAAGAACCTGGCGTTTGAGCCAGCAGACTTTCTATTCTAGATCTGAGTATCTTTGTCTATAACCCCAAAGAAAAAGAAACGCTATGCAATCTATATATGTAATGCCTTAACCATATCCATACCCAAACCGAACTCCAAGCTATGAACAAAGAACGACTTACTCACTGTGCTTGCGAGAAGGCACGAATAACCAAAGGCAGAACACACACTAACACAAAAAGAACCGAGATAAAAACCACAAACAAACCATTTAGGTACAAGAAATCGAGCCATACATCACCCCATGTATCCTCAGTGTCTTCCTCATATTGGTTGCTCTCCTCTATAGTCGAGTAATCGTAACGATTATGCGAGTACGAACCATGCCTGTAGGGATGTCGAGCGATAGGCTTCCATATGCGAACTGGATGTGCCACGTCGGCTCTTGGTAACCAAGGAGACTGCGGCAGAAGGGGAACGCACTCTCTAGGACGCATATCTAGAATAGGACTGTTGTCTTCGGACGTTCCTGAGGAGCTGTACTCAGATGGTAAGGTGGTCCCGGAAGAAGGTGGTGAAAGTAGCCCTGTAAGCTCAATGTCTAGGTATCTGGGAGCACGAGGAGCACGAGGACAACGCTCGGTATTTCTGCCTCGAACCGGAGTGCGGTATTCGGACATAGGCGATGAGCTGGACGTAGATGACGAGCCACTTTCAAGTGTCACCCAGCGTAAAGACGAAGATGCTGTATCTGCCCGAGCAGGAGGTTCAAGGATATTAACCGAAGGACGCTCCATCCCAGGGATAGCATGCAAGGCAGCTCTCTGTTGATCCCGTTCTTCCCAGCGCCTTTCGTTCTTCTTCATAATGGTGTCTATCTCTGCGAGAACCTTTACGTAGGATGCGCCCAGGGGTGAGGGTGAGATGGAGCTCGCAGGGCTGACGACTTCGTCAAAGTTGGAATACGGACCGAGATCAAAAGGCTCAGGTCTGTTGTTGCGAGGACGTTGGGAGAAGAGTAGGGGCTGATATGGGTCATTGCTTGCACGGAGGGGAAGAGGCTCGTAGAAGTGCTTGCGGCCGCTGGGATAAGCCATGTTGATGATGAGAGTATGGATAAACTTTGAGAGGGTAGTGAGATGAAGTATCTTTGAAGCTCTGTTGGAGTGTAGGTTGGTGTGATGATGAGGTGGTCTTGAGTGGACTAGGCCTGCTAGAGAAGCTTCAGCTCTGTTGTTGAAGTTGTCGATGTGAATGAGAAGCTACGTTACATTTCGGATGCAGACTCGAGATTCTTATAAAATCTCGATTTGGTGAAGAACGGGAACAGCGGGTTTGTTAGCGGGAGCATTTTTGAACAATGGGCTGAACATATAGAGGATGTGGTGAATTTGCTTTTGTTGGGACTATTGTTCTTTGTGGTGGTTGTTGAAGATTCAGGTATGTTCTGGGATTATGGAACTAGTTCACTTGATAGCTAATTGAATGAACATGTATTGGAATATTTAATATGTTTTGATGTTATTTGATGCAGAGGTGAGTTCACCTGGACAAATTGTGTTGTTGTTAAATTGATACATCATATTCAAGGCTATGAATGAGCTTTTGTTCAGCCAGACAACATCTAAGGTTACTTTCTCTATTTGTTTCATCTACACAGGTTACAATCACTCTTGAATAAAAGGAATTCACCGTTTGGATTTCATATATCTATATAATGCAAAACCTTTCCCCATTCCACAACTTTTAACCAGACCTATCTTGACCGTTGAAGCTGTGATCAACTTATCATCCGTGCGAAATGAGTGAAGACTTGAAGAGCCAACCTCCAGAGACCAACGAACCTAAGACTCCACGCAAGTCAAGGTTCGGAGAAGTCTTTGACGAGCCTATACCACCTGAAGTTCTCAACCATCCCCTCTCCCAACCCCCAATGGTATGTTCGGCCCCCCCGATAACTCGAGACGATTTGGTTTGTCAGATTTGTACTCACCTATTGTTGGATGTTTTAGCCCAATACTGAGAGGAAAGCAAAACTAGCGTCGTATTGCAAGTATATGTGAATACATGGGGCGCTGTCAGAGGCCCGAGGACTCTGTATCCTCTAACTCTAGAGCAGTTTGACTCTCATCAAATTCTTATTATTTGGACCTGAAGAAAGAATTCTATGTCCTCTGCTAATCTATAGGGCCAAAAATCATCGGCCATGATGGCATCTTTATGATTACCTTGCGAAAAAACCACATATTTCGCGATAAACATGAATGCAATCTTCCTCCTGAAGCCTCAGGTCGAGGATGTACATCTGTTAACACCGACTGGCCCGAACTAGGAAATGATTACATAGGCAACAATTGAGACTTTATAATAAGTCGGGGAGGCACAGTGACGGAAGAACAAGTTGCAGATGCATTGAAGCGTCTGAAGAAAGTGACACTCTCATCGCCTTGTTCGTGTAGAAGTCTGAATATGATATGATGCGAGATAGTGCACTAGCTGCTGGGAAATACCTAGAGTTGTGGAGTTGCTCGCTGACGCAAGCAATTGGGACGAAGACATAACTCAATTGAATATAAATGATTTATTAAATACAAGCCAAGTTGTCACAAAGCACATGTTGAGATTCCACTTTAGGTACCTTGTGACAGGTCAGGTGTTGATAATTGATTGTAGATTCAACTTCAACCCTACCGGGATGATAAATGCGTAAGTAGTATCCGTCACAGTTGATGGGGCATTTTACTATAGAACCGAAAACTACGCATAAATAACCCTCAATTTCCTTTTAACCTTCTCTTCTCTCCTCTCAATCCTTTATTCATCATTGAATTATATATTCCAGGCTTTTTCCGTCTTACTACCTTAGTCTCCGTCTCCGGCTCCGGTTGTTATAAACCCCCGCCCGCCCGGACCTCCGCATCTCCGCCCCGGAGCTTCACAATCAATCACTCACTCAACCCCTCCCTCATATCATTGGTCATAGCCTGAATTGCGAAATATTCAACAAAATGGCTACACCTGCCAACACCGCTGCTGAGGCCCTCGCAGCCGAGGAGGCATACTTTGCTCAAAACCCTCCTCCGCGCAATTTATCAGCCCACACAGCTCTCGCCGCTGGCTTCATTTCTTCTCACGCCGCTGCGGGCCGTCGTGTTGTCCTCGTCACATCTGGCGGCACGACAGTTCCTCTTGAGAAGCAGACTGTTCGCTACATTGACAACTTCAGTGCTGGAACTCGTGGCGCTACGAGCGCCGAGTACTTTCTCGAAGCTGGATATGCCGTGATCTTCCTTCATCGTCAGTTCAGTCTGCTGCCGTACTCGCGACATTATTCTCATGCTACGGATTGCTTCCTGGACTTTTTGACTGAAAATGCGAATGGTGGAATTGGTGTCAGGAGTGAGGTGCAGAATAAGATGCGAGAGGTGTTGAGAAAGTATCGCAAGGCGAGGGATGACAATATGCTTCTCACACTGCCCTTCGTCACCATTGTCGATTATCTCCATGAACTGCGAGAAATTGCACGTCTCATGCGTCCTCTTGGCCCATCTGGTCTTCTATACCTAGCCGCAGCCGTATCGGACTTTTTCGTTCCTCCTGATCGTATGGCCGAGCACAAGATCCAGTCAACCAACGCTGTTGAGCAGAAGCGACCAGATGATGAAGAGACCTTTGATAACTTTGACTCATCACCTTCTGTTCCGCGTTCAAAGCGTCTGGTCGTTGACCTTGATCCCGTTCCAAAGTTCCTCAAGAATCTCGTGGATGGATGGGCGCCAGAGGGTATGATTGTGTCTTTCAAGCTTGAGACGGATCCAGCGTTGCTTGTGCGCAAGGCTCGCTACAGTCTCGATAGATATCAACACCATCTCGTCATTGGAAATCTTTTGTCCACGCGTAAATGGGAAGTTGTTTTTGTGAGTCCTAAGAGGGATGATCGCTGGGTGCGTGTGCCGAGAGAGGGCGGCTGGGGAGAAGCTGAGGGTAGGCCGCTTGTGGCAGACGAGTTGCCAAGTCAAGAACCCGATGTTGAGATTGAATCGCTCATCATTCCTGCGGTACAGGAGCTGCATGGTGAGCATATCAAGGCACAGAAGTAGATCATGTCCGTGGGCTGAGCGCAAGCATACAAAACAATAACCATTATATTATATTTTTCTATATTGTGGTATCTATATACAAAGACTCGCAGCAGTGATATCGACTTTTTGTACTAACTCTTTCTTTTGATATCCTTAACTCCTTTCCCAAGATGAAAGCAATACTTTTATGTTGTGTCAGGACATTTTATCTGGTCTCTGATACAAGACGCCGGCCGTTCAAACTTCAAAGGCTGAGTTAGTTCCGTCAGATAATGTGGTGAATTTTGATGTTCAAAGGGCAGCCTTCCAATTATGCCAGCCCAAAAGAGTGACCTTGGCCAAGAACAGGGAGATCATAGATCCCACGTAAACGGCACCAGTCATGATGATAAGCCCCCAGTATTCACCGCCATTGGCTTGGACGACACTGCCGCCAATGGGAATACCGATCAGGCAAGCAAAAGACACGATTGTATAAGCGGTAGCATAATAACGTCCATACTCTTGCGTCTTGCACAATCGACCAATACACACCGGAGCAATCGCGATGGAAGTTCCCGACGAGAAACCGAATAGCACCGTGAAGACAATGACACCAGCTGTGGTTCCACCAAGAGGTAGCCATACGCAGAAGCAGGCCACAATGGCAAGGATCACAGCCAAGATGCTGACGTTAAAAGGACCGATCACATCGGCATAGTAGCCAGGCAAAAGTCGACCGATGACCGAACCAGCGTTAAGGATAGGGATAAGATTATAAGAAAAGTCCCGACCGAAACCCTTGTGCAGCGCGTATGTCGAGATGTAACCGAGAGGAATGAAGAGAGAGAACTCGAGTAAGAAGACACCAATCGTGGTAAAGAGGAAAGGTAGGCTCTTAAAGATTCGAAAGTTGGGGTGTGCAGTAGCATCCTTGGCGGGCGGAAGTCGAGATTTGAGCAGGCAGATACCGATCAGACTGCAGATGAGGCAGATGAGCGCGATAACTCGAGTTGCCCAACCGTAACCAATCTTTTCGATTAGTCTCGTTAACATGAGAGGGTAGACGATGCCACCAATCCCACCAGCGGTAGATGCAACGCCAGTCGCAAGTCCACGTCGAGCCTTGAAGTAGTGGCCCACGGCAGCGATGGAAGGGGTAAAGAGTAGCGATGATCCAAAACCGCAGAGGATACCGAAAGAGACGACAAAATGCCAGAGTTCTACAAAAGTCAGCATTTTTTTCTTCTTTTTTTATAACAGTAACCAGTTTAGAGAAGACTTACGAGTAGCAAAACTCATAAAGATCATACCACCAACGGTAAATACAGCACCAGCAATGACAAGCCACCTAGGGCCATACTTATCAAAGACAGGTCCAATGTATACACCACAGAAGAAGGCGAGAAAGGTGTAGATAGAAAACACCCAACCAACGGTTCCCTCGCTATACTCGGTGAGTTGGTTGTCGAGAACATAGGCCTGAAAAGTGCCGAGGGTGTTCATTAGTCCAAGCGAAGCGAATAGAGAGAACCACGAACCAGCGACCACGGACCACGCCTGCAAGCCGCCCTCGGGATAGGTTTCCTGGAAGGATGCTGTCGATGCTGCAGTTGGTTGCTTCTCTAGGTCGGCCCCTGTCTTTCCATTGTTTTCGTTTCCTCCATCGATCTGGTTAACATGATCATTGATCTCGTCATCCTCGTAGAGGGCCCGAGATGTAACTTGGTGACAATCCATTCCAGATTAGGTTTCTGAGAAATTGCCAATTTCCGTTTTCCGTCCCCAAAGAGCCGCTTTTCTTCTTTCTTTACAATGTTTGCAGCATGTCAAAGATATAGTTGAGAGGTCGGAGGCGAAACAAAAGATCAGACATGCTTAAATATACGAATAATCGGATTTCGGCGCGGCCCCAAGCCAAGAAGGCCAGGCCCGCTTTCGGAGTACGGCCTGGCTTGCCGTAGTCACGTAGTGGACGAGTTTTCTCGTTGATATGAGAGTAATGAAAATTCATCATTTGCTCGTCAAGATTATTGAGCTCCACCTCGGGCGGATATAGACGGTGGTGATCCAACTGAGAGGAACCTAAACCTAAATCATAGTCGACGCCTTCTGAAGACAAGTCACATCCAATTGTTAATGCAGCCCAATTGCCCTGACCCTTCTCCTCGGACATCGGGAACGTTGTTGGTCAAGATGGTCAACGCGCTTGGTCCTCCGTCCTTCAACTGTGGGTGGTCAGATGGGTCATTTTACCCCAGCTTTTTCCCTATGCCGCTATGTTAGCCGACCTCAACGGCTTGTAAAAACTGTTGTTGGTTTGAGTCACATCGCTCGTTTGATACTCAATTGGGTGACTTCGGCGAATCAGATCCTTCTCGGAAAGCATTCGGCCGGGAATTATGCATTATTATCTGTCAATTGCATCAATGACACCTTGGCTGAAGTAACCCCCCACTCCAGAATTAAGCCTCCTCATCTTCCACATCCTCCATAGTCACATGACGTGATGGAGGCCCTTGATCGGGTTGTGCTTCCGCTTTGTTATCGCCCGTTTTGAGATAGCCCTCTTGCTCTAGTCGGTCTGCTTCTTCTGGCTCTATCAATCCTCCTTGGCCTTGTCCTTTGTTCATCTTCATCTTCACAGCCGTAGGTACAAATGCCGAAACAGCCTCTTTCCTGAGATCGCGCACCACAGGCTTTGCCTCGTATACTGTTTTGGCTTCGACAACTGGCGATTCCTTCCTTTGTTGTTTGTCCTCGCTGTCCGGCCTTGTTGGATTCTCTGCAGCTCTCCTTGCTCGTCGTTCAGCATACCATTTGTCCATAACGTCTTTGGGAATCGGTGGCGGTGTATCTCGAGGCATAGGAATACTCTTGACGTCGTCGGGAACTTCTTCGTCGCTTGTAGTAGCATCATTAGAACCTCTTCGCCTCTTGCCTAATACTCCAGGTCTCGAGTCGCCATCTCTGTTCCATCCTCGACTAAATGTTGGTGCTTTATCGCCTAGCGCTTCTCTGGCCTTCTTCACTGCCTTGAGTTCCTTTTCAAGGCCTTCTAATGTTTGTTCCTCGTGACGAGTAAGCTTGCCACCGCTTGATGTGATTTTCTTGAGGTCGTCAATCTGTTTTTGAATGCGCTCGGGGTTCTTTCGCGACAGCTTCTCGTTTAAGCGTTCTTGTCGTTCATGCTTGCCTACGATTCTTATTAGATGTTGGATCATGGTCACCAGAACTTGTCTCACCTTTCTTGAGGGCCTTCGCCTTGTCAGCTTTGCGCTGAGCCTGCACAGGGTTGTAATTCTTCTCTTTTGGCATCGTGAAATATTCGTATTCTGGAGTTTACGCGCGACTTGATTCGAGACTGACAAGATTATCAAAGTGGTTTATTTGAGCCTAGTAGCAAAGAAAAATAAAAGACAACTGCAGGATATGTGAAAAGTTGTTGTAAGCTGAGTACGAATGGTTCAAGGTGCTTTGGCCTGGCTAAAGCTTCCTTGTCACGATAAATTGGCCCCACTTGATGACTAAGATGGCATGAGTGACATCGCAACGGCTTTGAGGGAATGAGAGGCTCCATTGAATGATGCAATGGCGATTCTTTGCAACTTAATGAAACATTTTAGATCTGTGTTTTACCGATTTATACGGGATCAGCACACTGCAGGTCAGCCTAAAGTCGCTGTTGTAGCAAGCAATCTACATGTTGTACCATCCATTGCACTTGGGAAAATCGTCTACAAACCGTGCTTCATCCTCAGTTGTAATGAAAGTTGAATTGTCACTCTGATGTACATAACTGATCAGCATGTGCGTTGCCAAGTCACAGTGATCATCGACTGTTGAGCCCTTGATAGTTTGAAACCAGAAAAAGTCATGATATTCATCGCAGCAAAAGATATCCATCCAAAAACAAAGCATAAGTATATCCCCGCAGAAACTTAAAGATGAGTTGACATTTCCAAGATTTCGCGGCATGCCACATAATCATGCCGTAGATCAGCCTTTCTCCATTCCATGCATCCAATTCCGTTTGACGGAGGTAAATCAAGCGCCGGAATCCCTGGGTTTTCTGATTCCATCCTGTCTGTTATAAACGCCATAATTATTGTGTAGCTGTTTGCTGGGTATGCCGCCGAAGTCTGTAGTGTACAGCCGAACCTTGCTCTTAAACCTGGCCTCAAATTGACAGACCAAGATGCTTTTCTTGCTTGTTTTCATTCGGCTTTATTTCCACGCCCAACTGCTGAGCAACACAGCTACTGGAGACGTCCTTGCCCATGTACTTTTGCAAGATAGTGTCAAAGTCGGTCTCAGCAACCACAGGGCCAGTGCCAGAGCATTTAGCTTTCTTGGTGAGTTCAGAGCAGAGGCCGTCAAGATCAAATTCGCCATTCTGTGCCTTGGGGCAAGCTTGAAGTTTCTCCCTGTAATTAAGGTTAGACAGCACACTCTCCCTGAATGTATACGCTATTACATACCAAAGTTGGTTGCAGTTCATGTTCTGTTGCTTAAGAGGTTCGTCATCAGACTCCTTCTGAGCATCAATCTGATCAATCAGATTAGATGGCTTCTTGGTCTGGGCATTAAGTTGCGTGCTGGGGCTCTTAGGAGCCATGTTGTATGGAGTAAAGAAATCGCTATCAAGAGCATCGTTGAAAAAGTCGTCGAAAGATGGGTTTGCCAAGACATTTTCTTGAGGCTCTCGATAATCACCAAAGAGCTGTGGGTCAAACTGGCCACCGTTCTGCTGTGACAGCCAGTCAAAGTTGGTACTGCTGAGGTCGATATTGCCGAATTGACTGGCATTGTTGTTCTGATGTGTCTGCTCCTCGCCTATGGTAGTCATCGTATCAACGGGCTTGAAACCCATAGGAGACTGAGTGAAAGGCTCAGGTGATGTTCCACAGGAAGAGCTGGGACCAGTGTTTGAATGCGATGAAGCGGATGGAGAGCTGGAAGCGCCATTGACGCTGTAGTTTGCAGAGTCAACGCTCGTACGAGAAGGGTTGGTAGCAGAGCTTGACATAGAAGGGCTAAAGACGCCTGAGAATTTGGCCAGATCATCCTTGAATTGTTGCGTGGATTGCATATTGTTGTCGAGGCTGTTAGTAGGGCTTGGGTATGTGGCCTTCTGCTGATCTGGGCTCGCAGGCGAGGAGCCAGTTTTGCTGACAGGCGGCCCTGGAAGCATGCCAAACTTGGGGAACTCGAACTGGAAGTTAACATCGCCAAGGTTGCTGACGGCAGCACTGCCAAAAGGAACCTTTTCTCTAGGCAATGACTTCGTGGCTGACATGACTGTAACCTTCTGTTTATACTGGTTGAGCTCCGCTGTCATGCGCTCAACCTGAGCCCGAAGCATACCATTCTCATGGTTGGCAGCCTGCGAAGCCTTTTCTAGTTCTTCGACCTTTGTCTCAAGATCCTTCAAGTGCTTCTCCTTGCGTTCTCTAAAAGCACGCTGAGCGGCTCGGTTTTGAGCCTTACGCTTCTATTATATGTATTAGTATGTGAGTCTTTTACGTTTAATTAGACGACAAAGCGTACCGAACTGGGCTCGGATGTAAGTGGCTTACGGCCAGGCTTCTTGGGGACCTTGTCGGTACTCTCGCGACGCTTATGGTCCTGGCCTGGACTGTCTTCATCGTCCTCATCCTCAGGGTAGCTGCGCTTCTCTGGGGTCTCAGTCTCCGGGGAGTCGGACAGAGCGACAGACCCAGAGTTGTTGTTGGGCTCAGTGGTAGCAGCAGGGAGATCTCCAATCATAGCAGGCTGGTCCTCACTAGCGAAGGAGAAGTCGAAACCAGAATCGCCAAAGTCATAATCGTAGTTGTCGAGGAAGGGACTCTCCTGATAGCCTGTAGCGGTGGCGGATTTTTGCTGGTTAGCAGAATTGCGGAACGTCGAAGTAGAAAGTGACATAGGATCGTTCGCAGAAGAACCAGAGAGCTGCTGCTTGTTGGAGTTGAGAGCAGCGAAGAGCAGGTTCTGCTGTTGCGGGGTCAGCAGAAAGTTGGGTGGCAAAGTGCCTCCAGAGCCGGTAGAAGCCATCGCGGAATATGGAACGGGCGATCGAAAAGCGGCGCAACGATGAGGAATTATTTGAAATTCGAGTAAGCGAAAGTGATGGCGCTTGGTTTGATTATAAAATCAAGCTCTCTGCCAGTCCAGGCTCACGCAGGAAGGGACAAAGAGCCGGACCAGAACCTGTGGCTGTAGCCTGCCTGTGTAGCGGCGACGTCGGGGACCTAATGTAGACGAGCGGGGTTTCTGAAGGGTTATGATACTGGCATGTAATGGTCAAAAGCGATGAACAGAGAGGCGAAGATGAAGAATAAAAAGTCGGAATTTTCGGATTCAGGTCGCAAACGACCGGATAGGAACTGAAAGCTACTATGTAAGGTGACAGTATGTAAGATTGATGATGAAATCGTTGGTTTCTGGTGTCAGGCGGAGCCAAGAATGGGCGAGGAAGGGAAATCGAGTGTGATGGATGGCCATGGCTGCAGGAGAGCGGGGGCAGCTGAGCGGGCGTTGGATCGCACGCACTGTAGATACTGTATCAACGCGTACCAGATAGAACAGACAAGGGTCCAATGCGGAGCATCCGACGAGAAAATTTGCTGCCTGAGTCACCAAGATTCCTTCTAGTTGATTCTTCCATCAGCTCACTAGACCCTAAATAGGAACTATTCTGGGTGGGGGTCGGCGAGTTTCTAAGAGAGGCTGGTTAGGCAGGTAGACTTTGACAGTGCGAATAGGGTCAAAGTCGCATTTGTCAGCCGGGGCTACCGGTCCTCGGGACCTATGGATATCTTACAATAGAGAGGATGAAACAAAAAGCCCATCTGGGCCATGCCAAAACGAGCCATGAGTATGTTATTGCCTTCTTTCTTTCTCTTTTCTCTATCGTCTGAGGCTCTGACTCACAATAAAGGACAGTTTCATCCGTTGCAGGTTGGCCATGGCCGACTTATATCCGAGTCTCTTCGGTAGATACTACCAATTGACATGCACGCCCTTCGACGTTGTGCACGAGGCTCGAGTTTTCTCCCCCTTTCTAGTCTTGTTTGACTGTGGCAATTCCATAGAAATGGCATTGTGCTTCTCTCTAACTGTGACAAAATGTCGTTGAGTTGCTGTCGTAGCTAATCTTGGACCTCTGTTTCAACCACTGACTCGAGATTTTGACCTTGGTTATGCCTCAACTGACAAGCCTCATGACCTCATAGTTGGCTGCTTTTGACTGTTAAAAACGCCCTGTTCACTTACCTGCAGCCTTTGCCTTATCCCCGAGCCGCAGCCACGCGGTGCTGTCGAAGTCCTCCCCGCCCCCGGATTTAGACCAAGACTCGGAGTTTGCCACACTGCGAATTCCTCTCTTAACCAATCAATGTCACTTGTGCTTCCCAATGGGTCAGGCCCAATATCAATCGTTAAGATTTCAACCGTGACTTTTTGGACCACAACGGCTGTCCCATAACAGTTCACTGGCAAACGTTGAAAATATTTCAGAGACAATTGCACGATTGTGGCCAATCGTCTTCACACGTTTGTGTATTAAGCCAGGCAAAAGTTGGCAAATGCGGCACTCGGAACCAATATCAGCATCTGCGGCGTGGGCCTCGATCTGATATGCACGTTTTGGAATCATCCAGGACCCCTGTTTGTATTAAATTTCACGTGATCGTTGTCTCAGTCCCTTGTCAGTTCCTGAAACATCAACCATCAACCATGACGGCTTAACCTACAGTTGAAGACCACGAACAAGTCTGATATATTTTTGACCAAATTCCAATTTTGACGAACTCTTCAAGTGCACTTCCCTTTAGGTGCCAGTTGGTTTCATGGCCAGTGAAGGGTATATCCTTCGGAATACTGCCTCTCCTTAAGCAGAACAACCATGGGATGGAGATCTCGAACCCCAAAAGAGTTCAGGATAATTGTTCCGTGCTTACTTTAGCCCGAGCCTCATCGGGTGTGACATAATATGAAGATTCGTCTCAATATTCGAGCATGATGGGATTTTACACAGGGTTCATATTCTTGCACACTGATTTTCTAGAGATTGAACGGTAATACTAGACTTCTGTCATATCGGTGAAGCTTTTTATGGTGATATTATCCACCTTTGGGAAAATATCGTCATAAGCTTAGGATATCTTATAAAATTTAGGCGCAGCCTTAGGATTAGATAGCATAAACTATTATAAGACAGAGGCCGTTGTCGAGAACAGCCGACGTGAATGCCTTTCAACGTTGCCGAAGCTCATCGTATCCCTCCACGGGATACCAAAAGACCATGTAGTCTTCCCCATCACCGCCAAGGCTGTCATCGTCATCGTCATCATTGCCCGAGTCCCCGTTGAGTTCATGAAGGAACTCATCTTCACTGGCCTCGAATCGCTGAATTCAGAGTCAGACGAGTCCATATCCACGTCGTTGTTGGTGTTATCAAGTCAGAAGCCCGGCTCGTGGGGAAGCTTGCTACTGCCACAGACTTTAAAGGTGACGCCAAGTTACTTGGTCGAGTTATTCCCAAAGGCTGGCAGGTAGACGCATCCAGACATGTCCTCGGGTAGGACACAAAGGATCCTCTCCATGTAGGCCAGTATCGTAGGGGAAGCGTCAACTCCAGCCGAGGCCTGTCGCAGCTCTTGCATGGAAGCGAACTTCGGAGTCAAACTCAACGTCTGACGTCGGAGTCGATCTCTGCCAGCTTTGGTTTCCTCGGGGCCCGAGAAATCCATCTGGAAGTCCGAAAAGAAGTTGTTGGTGTTGGGATCCGACATTTGAGTATTGTTAAAGCCAACACTCGAGGAGTCCTTACTAAGGCAAGGTCTTCCCATAGTATATAGCTGACTTATACTTCCCCTCAAGCTATACTTAGACTTCAAAGGCAGGGCTGGTACCATCCTGGTATTCGATTGCCAGTCATACTGGGAATCAACCTAAAAGTCACAAGAGGCTGTAGCAGAAGCAAGCATTCTGTATGTAACACTCCAGTCTCATAGCCTGTTGGGCTAACAGCCAAAACTCGGGGAATCCGCCTTCCTATGGTATATGGCCGACTGATATACACTGATGAATGACTTAGAGGGTACGACTAAAAGAAAGTTAGACAGTTCATATGGATGAATCGGAGCTGTGTTTGTAGGCAAAACCTACTGTACTGATGTCGACATGGTCAATTGCAGGAGCCGCTTCGTGGAATATATATATTGCGACAGATCGTTTCTATGTGCCCGTGCGACAACTGCGTTCAGGGAAGGTATCTGTAGTTCCTGGAAATCGCGTTAGATTTGATGCCTTTTCTGATGAGTGGTAACATAGTGAGGTAGTCGAAGGGAAGTGGGTTAGCATACGAGATGGTTTTGGGGATGGACCACAGTGATTGTCCCCTTGAGGCTGACTTGACACAAAGGAAAGATGGTTGAAGGTGACCCTTGGCTCAGCGAATATGGCGATCTTCGTGCATGTGCGAGAGTCTTATAAAGAAGAAACGGGGAATTCAGCCAAATGTGCGATGAGGAAAAGGAAGAGAGGAGAAATGATAAGTGTCTAAGGATGAGTTCCCCTCTGGCGATCAACAGGCGGCTCGCTGCGGGCAGAGCAAGAGGATCAATAGGCATAAAAGAGCAGGATAGTGGTGGATGGGATAAGAAAAAGAAAAAGAAAGAAAGAGAAGATAAAGTAAAGGCTCGGCCTTTTTTTGTTTGTGTTGTGTGAGAGCTTCTCAAAGCCTCATTGGAAAGATGGAAGTAGTAAGGTGTTCAAAGAGAAAGAAAGAGAAAAGAGAAAAAAATGACGATAGAAGAATTATGAACGGGGTAAGTGTGTACATCCAAACAATTCTAAGTCCCTAGGATTTTCTCACTTGTAGCTTGATCACTGTCACGCACTGCTTGTGTTCTGCGGACTCTTGACAGACAACCGTTACCAAGCAGTACCCGATGACAGAAGAGTGCTATCGCAAGCGAGAGCTTCTCACTCTTAGGTTTAATTTTCTCTTAAGTTCTCGCTCTTAATATTTATTCATTTCTCACGCACAGTCAACAACTCTGACAAGGGAAGTGCCAACCAGCGTGTCAACGTTCCTCTAGCCAGCCACATATCCAGACCTTTCGCACCTGAGGGATTTGCTTCACAGGAAAAACAAATTTTCAACATCCGCTATCATGTTCATAGAAGACGTACAACTATCAGGCATGCATATCAATGGGATGCCTACACACTCACTCACTGACCATCGTGCCTCAGCTTTCAAAATGTCGACCTACGACGATGACATTCTTGTCCTTATCGCTTCTGTGAGCGAGCCTGCTATCGATTAGGGGAAAACCACACCAGACTGCTTGAACTGCTCAACCTGTTCAGCAACATGGGCCCGGTTGAGGTTCGCGGATGGGTTCGGCTCAAGGAGTTCCGTGACTTTACCGCCGAGGCGCTGGACGTCGCTGTCTCAATGCTACAGATGGCTACGAACCCGACATTGAAATTTATCGCATGTTAATGCGCTTGGGCGTTCTCATCTCCCAGATAGCAGGATTTGAGAGATTCATCTATCTGATCTAGGACGCGATTCGCTACATCCAGGATCACAAAAGATGACCAAACAGGCCCCTCAAAGATACCATCAGGAGGACATAAGTGGATCACTAGAACGCAGAATCAAAAGAATTGAGTTGATTTATAAGAGCTTCGTCTAGCAATTACCGGTGAAGTCACTAGTCCGACCTGCTCCTTAAGTGCCGTTGAAAAGATTCCATCTCGCGATTACATCTAATGGTCTAGAGTTGACAATAAGGTATATTAGATAACTAAATTTGCACTACTTCCAGCTGTAGCTTGTCTCTCCTCTTGGGTTTATATACTTGTTGGGATACGGTCAAGAACCACATCATCAAACGTGTGACAGAACTCACCTTCAATAAAGAAGTTACCTACCTTAGTTGATATCTCTGACAGTGCAGTAGAACCTTAGGACAGTAAATCCTCATACAAATCCCGACCTTGGGCTTTTATATAAGGTATAATTTACATTATGTAATTATTCATTTTTAATGCAATATTGTTTTTCTTGGAGCAACAACGAACACTCTAACTCTTAAATGCAACGATTTACTCACAAGCACACTTCCAAGTAGCTTGCATCTTTATCAATGTTAAGTGATCCTGAATCTTAGGCTAAGTTTATGATGATATCATAAATTTAGGATCATAAACTTATCCTAAACTCCTCAAATATGAGCTAAGCGAACATAAACTTAATGTTGGTTTATAAATTCGGACCCTAAGACAACGGATTGCTAGGACTTGGACTTTTGGAGGATAGATGGGTTAAGGACTAGTGGCTTTTCTTGTTTATCGAACTAAAGGGGTAGAGTTTGGCACTACTCCTTAACCATTTACCAATCCCAAGAAACCGTGAGGTTCTGTTCAACAACATGCCAAATACCTCTTTTGCCTTTTTCTCATGCCCCTTTCTTGCCACGAGATCATAAGCAAGTACAAGATAGCCATTTTCTTCGACGCCGAGGAAGATGCTAGCATATCAACTTTGATAGTCCTATCTCCACCCATGCTTTCAATTTCTAGGTGAATATAAGTACTGAGAATTGTGAAGCCCGTGAGGGAACTCTCGGCTGGCTCCTGTTTAATGAATCGAGTTGGAAATAGTGGAACTTCCCCCATTCACATCTCTCACGGCACGATGAAATACTGGCCACTCTTGTAGGATACAAAGGTGACGGAGGTGCGGGACTCCATCCATGATGCATTTTAGTACGTTTGGCATACCAATTGTCCTGTTTGTTTGAGTTGGGTCCTCGGAAGGGCCGGGACGGAAACTTCTTATCAAGGTGTCTCATGTCATGCTGTAGTGTAAGCCGATGGAGTGTAATAGCGAGGTGGGTGATGCTCGAGAAATCTTCATTAAGCACCCGAATCATTTCATCCAGATCATCGTCCTACAAGAACATCAGATTAGTATGTTATTGACAAAGTTACATCTACCAGGAGATCATCCACTCACGATTCGTCGTCCATCAAAGGAACCACCATCCAGAAAAAGGTCTTTGTTCTTTGAAGTGAGGATGTCACGGTGGCCGAGTACAAGCCATTCAAGTCCTTCGTACTAGCAGAGTATCAGGGTTTTCGGTGCCTCCGTTGGCACTACGCCCTAGTCTCGATTCGTGTACTCTAGGACAACATAAAGTCTCTTGAGATTTGGAAATCTGTCCCTGGCTGAGTTGCTCACTACATCATCGACAATGTCATTTTGAACGTGGAGGGAGCGTAGAGTTTCGGCTGAGCAGCAACTCATGATTTTTTTGCGGAGACTTTCACCCAATGCGGAAGTTCCCCTGTTGCGCATGGGTGGTGCAACGATACGAAAGTCTTCCCAAGGCACGTCGCGACGCATGGAGAGCGTTTCTATTGTTGCGTGTCTGGGCGTGGACGCGTTTGTATAACCAGTTCGTCAGTACTTGGTCTACATTTTCAAAATTGATTGAAAGTACGCGCAGAGGCATTACAGCGCTTGGTAGAGTATATCTACCATAGTCATGATCTCCTGGGTGATCTTAGACGTGTCGGTGGCTGTGTTCGTCCTGATGGCTGATTTGTGGCTCGTAAGCAAAGAAGAATGAGGCATGTCTACATGTGTTAGATAGGCCACGCCTGGAATAATGCTAAGGAACTTACTGCGCAAAGTTCAATGGATGAAGCGAGTTTTCATCTCGAGGACGAACGAGCATTTCGAGACTTTCAGTAAGACGTGGAGTTGAAGCTTGGAACCACATGTATTTAAAAAGCCGGTAGCCAAATCTGATCCTACATTGTTGAGAGACTCTCTATAACGCCTCGAAACTGTGGTCATCGAGAAATTGAATTAGATGCTCTTCCTGGTCCTGGTGAAACGATCTGTGGAGGGTGACTCCAGTGACGTGCGTTGGAAATATGTCTCGAAGAGCTGGAAGGATACCTGACACAAGCACTAGAAGCGCACTTAGAGCGGTAGGTCTTATGAAATGAAGAAAGAATTATGTGACAATAAATAATTCTGAGAATATGTATGGTGTTAGGATAAAAAAGATCGACAGGCACCGTGCTATTTCAGGATGGGTGGGTTCATTATCGTTTATGTGGATCCTTGAGCCTCCCAAACCATGGCAGCCTGGACCCTCTCACCCCCTGGAGGACAGAAAACGTGAGACTGGCCACCACCAAAATCCAGCGATTTATCACCAATTCAAGTCTCAAGTTTTATGTCCCCCCCTAGCCTTCATGCACGGAACTATCAAGATCTTGTAAGCCAAAGTGGGCCTCCCGCTCCCTGCAAAAGCTTCTTTTTTTTTCTCTAACCAGTAACAATAACAGCTGCTGGTCTTTATTGGGCCTCGGCATAAGAGTGTCCTATAATCCTTCCCAATCAAAGTTAGACACCGTACTTTATTTTCCCAGGCAAGTCGTCCGAAGTTTTCTGTAACAGGTGGGGTGCATTACGTCAGTAGTTTATGACAACTTCACACACCCCACACAATTCAAGATCCCACATAACATCGATGTCATTATCGGGCCTTACAACTTGGTCATCAATATTCTACAGGCTCTCTTTCTTTCGACATTACTTGACGAATTCCCTCAGATCCAACGGAGGGAATTTCCTATTTTCCCTAATCATCTTTTCTACATCTAACACCAGAGAAGAGTCGCCGGGATATCTAATCACAGACTACTCAGCGAGCGACCGATGGTGACATTGACCAAGGACACGAGTATACCCGATTCCAATTACTTGACAGTCTGCCGTTTGCCTGCCAAGTGCTTAATATCACGGCCACTCCCAACAATGCAACTATTTCGACTGTTCACCCGATCAACACAATTACAATAGGTAATGGAACACACTTACTCCTCTTTCGCAAGCTTAATAACGTATTGAGTTTTACTAGATATAAAACAGATATCCTACGGTTTTTCTATTTCGCAGCCGCATTGGCTGCCCCCGTGTGAAACGTCACATGAAACTCGACTCCGAATATCGATATTGGAAATTCCATTCTATCTTCTGTTCTCGGTGACGGACAACCTTAAACTCGACACAGGGTTGTTGTCTCTTGTGACTGGCCGACATCTGAGTGCAGATAGATCTGTCCTCATCAAAATTGTCCGCCCTTGGCCCTATTGCGCTTGAGGATCTGGTAGAAAACGGACCATGTCGACCGCTGATACTGTCATTGCGGCAGCCGACCAAATACCGCCTCCAAACTCGGAATTTGAATGGCCAAACGGAATAGCAGAAGAAGAGGTCGCTGGCGAGGAGGGACAACGTGCTGACGAAGAAGAGCTTGAAGAGACTTGGGAGGGGTTCAGCGACGAGGAAGCCTACGATCTGAAAGATCAGGAAAATGGCGACGATGAAGTCTATGATCCGAACCGGGAGGAAAGCGACCGCGATGAAGAGATTGGTGACAGCTCTGTCCTCACCAAGAAACGTATCAAGAAGAAACGCTACTCCTGGTGGCGGGACTTTCGCACCTCCACATGGAAGCATGAAAAAGGCCCATGGGTTAAAGTCGACAAAGACGTACGTTCGGCAGTATGGGAGGCTCTGGTGATCGGAGAAGGGAGCCCAGAAACCTTACATCAACTTGCAAGAGCAAATGCCTGGGACATAAGACGCTGGGCTATGCAGTCCCGAGTTGCTTTCCACGAATTCTGTTTGACCGTGGCCAACACTAGACTGGAAAACATACGCTGCCAAGAGGATGAAACGAGACTTGCAGCTCGTGTGAGGCGATGGGCTCGATGGAAGCTTAAGCGCGCGCGTATTCCCATCCGTAACAAATATGGTCTAACCCAGGGTTATCGTGCTATCAGGACTACGAATGTTGGTCTCCGCTGGTCTAGAGTATGGTCTTATGAAACTGAGAAACTGATCAACGATGATGATTTGGAGAACGGCAAAATCGAAGAGGATATATCTTCCATACCGCAAAAAAGGAATGCTGCAAATGTATTGTCTTCAGCGACGGATAAAGGGAAGAAATGGATGCCGGCCTTCCCGAAGTAAGGCAGTATTAATCTTTCCGGCGCTGGGTTAATGAACGAATGCAAGGTAGTGGTTTCGTCGTGGTTCTTCAAGCACACAACTAAATCTCAAACAAGGATAGACGCACAGAGACAGAGGGGCAGGGATAGAATGAGAACAATTCTACAGTCTAGAACTTTAATTAAAATTCAAGAACAAAATAGACACAGAAAATCCGATTTAACTGTGGTATTGTCCGTATCATTGTCCTTTGCCTATATCAGCTGATTTGCTGTTTAGAGTGGATCTATCACGTGACCTTATTCCGCAGGTACCCTGTCATTCACAACGCTCTCCGCACACCCCTTCATTCATCACACACCCTCCCATTCGCAACACACACTCTCTCTTTTGTCCCTCCACTACCTTCACTTTATCTTGGTCTTGTGCAGTGCACATGCGACTCCTTATTGGTAGTGATGACAACCACGCATGATTATTGATCCAACGGTAAATAATACGCCAGTGCTTCAGTAGAGGAAATGGCTAACTGTTTTCTGATTGCGTGGAGGTTCAGTTCTAGAGATCACGCACATCGGCATGCCACCTCAATCTGTACCTGTCGATCTCACAAAGAAAAGACACTTTTACTTCTCAGGCGCTTCTCCACAACACACTTTTTACTTGGTCGCGCGCCCTGGTGGACAGGAGTGGGTTCTTCCACCTCCCCTCGTTCAAACGGCTCTACATAAAACGACGTAGTCAACTATTGAAACAGCCAAGGGCATTCTATGGGTTCCTGGTTGTGGATTTGGACGCCTTTCTTCTCTTGCAGCATCCAACCAACTGGACCACGAGGATCACGAGGATCACGGCACGATTGACGTTCTCTCCTTGAGCGGGAGTGACGACAATAACGCTGACATTGATCGAGGGCTTCTGCTAGTCTCAGAAATAGAAGAACCGTGGACGTCCCTAGAAATAGATATCTAGCGCTTCTGGAGTGCACACACAGTACCTTGTCGCGCGCCCTAGTGGACCTGAGTGGGTTTTTCTACCTCTCTTCGTTCAAGGGAATATATACAGAGCGGCGTGGTTAACTGTTGAAACAGCCAAATGCATTCTATGGGTTCCTGCCTGTGGATTTGAAGCCCTCTTCCAGACTATGTCTCTTGCAATATCTAATCGTCGAAGCCGACCAGATAACCACTACCACGACCACGACCACGAAACGATTGACGTTCTCTCCTTGAGCGGGAGTGACGAAGACAACGCTGACATTGATCGAGGGCTTCTACCAGATACAAGAGAGTACGCAGATCCTCTCTTACCCCAATCCGTTATAGGTCAGTTGGCGGATGGTTTGTACGGAGAATTTGAGGCCAGCTACCAGAAGCCTAACTGGAAAGTGTCAATCAAGACTTGCTAGACACGGAAGTTGAAGAAGCTAGGCGGGGCGTCTCACCCGAGTCCGATTCCTCAGGTCCAAGCCGAGCTTCTGAGCCGCCCACCTCATCAGTTCGAGGTGTTGAGTGTTTCCCGATCCCAGAACTTGAAATCCAAGGTCCCGCATTCGCAAAAGCCTACGAAGACTCTCTGTCTGCATATCTTCGAAAGCATCCACAGTACTACCATCTTGAGCCGTGCGAGTCCGCCGAAACTATTGGTATTCAAGACAACACCATATTTGATCGGACAACTGTCTCTCCAGTCACTCAATCACCAATTACCGACACATCTTCAGAACTTCCAACCACAAACCAAGACTCAGCGCGCATCACTCAAAGTTCCGAGACCCCCACACGCGACAACTGTCATTCCTCTAGCTACACTGAGACAGGACAGAGTCTAGAAACCGGTGAATCATCAACGAGTCGAGTCTGTATACCTTCACGGACAACAAACATGAGTTCCCAGTCATCAAAGAAAAGCCACCAGCCCGGGGTCGAGGTTCTGGCCATGGGGGTTCCTGTGCCATCCACGTTCGCGGAACCTGTTATTCGAATACAGGGCCTAATGGCGAATACCTAGAGACGATCGAGTCCGACTCTTTACGAGAAGAAGGCTACACTACGCTTGAAATAGCAGAAGAATACCGATGGCTAGAGAAAGCGGGAGGTCTATCGGAAGACTCGAGACATAAATATTCTGCCTACAACAACACAAATCACCTGCCTGGTGATAACGATTGCAACGCGAGAGGCACGTCAGTGTTGGATGTGGTCGGATGTCTAGACTATCAACGACAGACAATCAAAGTAGAGGTCATCGGACATGAGATAAATCAACTCTGGGCACCGCATCCGCTTGAGATCTCCGGCCACATCCAGGACGGGAGTGTTGTTGATGGCTACAGGAAGCCAGCCGAACCGATTGCTATATTCAACATTTTGCCGAGGGCTTGTCTAGCGACAGGTTGCGCGACAAAGGACGCGGAAAGAAGGAAGTCAATCATCAGATCATTAGGTCTGTCGAAAGACGGATAAAATGACGAGAGTATCCCTGGGGTCGTTGTGGGAAGGTCTGCCGTCGACCTTCAACCCGTGATGCTGATAAAGTCAGATACGGCTTCGATGCAGACAGACATTAGTCGGGACAATATGGAGTCAGTGCAACTCAAAACTGTCGTTATGCAAAGGCCCTGCGGAGCAGAGATCATTTGGACTGAGAATGTCATGATTCCTGGCAATCTCGAGTTCATCAAGAAAGGATTGCGGAATAAACTTGAAGAAGGTGAAAAGATTCATTTTCTGAAACATACGAGGCGTGAACACGCAGCACTTCTGCATCATGGTACCACGCTCACATTTGGCAACGCTCTTCTATCTGCGAAAGATCACAGACGGAAACCCTGTTTCCGCGAAATACATACCGGCCTTGAATACTCGAAACTCCATTATCGACTGCGCTAACCACCCATGTCGGTGTTGAAATTTCCGGAAGAGATGATACAGGCTGTCAAGAAATTCCTTTCCCAATATCCTCACGATGCTATACCTCTGAATCTCGCATTGGCCGCCATCGTTATCTACTTCGATATGGAGAAATCTATTGGTCAAAATGAGGGCTTTTCTGGTAACAACATCGAGCGTGTGCAAGAGGTCCCATTGGGTGTTTTTGTCTGCTACTTCCCTCACATGTTGAGGTTTGTCGAGCTCAATCATTTTACCGCCTTCATCAACCCTTTGCGGTTTGCACTTATAAACTACCAACAGGAAGTAGCTGTGAACCAAAAATTCCGAATCGATTCAACTCATATTCACTCACTACGCATGCGCCAATTGTACGCCGAGATTGGTACAATTTCCCCAGAGATTCCATCAACTTATCGCGTTGATCTTATTCCAGCTTCGATGCCCGGTACCGAGATGGTTTTCCCGAAGAACGCCCCCCCGCGGAGCAAAGCCAACGATTAACAACTTCTCCTTTTGTCTGCTCAATGACATCCGAACTCTAGGCCTGCCGGCTTACCATTATTACCCCAACGCAAAGCCCCTCAAATACATGAAGCTTGGGGGACCCCTTTGGCTCTTCCCTGAAACTCTAGGAAATCCAGTTGGTGCTCTTACAGGTATCCCGAATACCAATTATTGGGTCCCCGAAACAAACGTGTCTCAAGTGGCATTAACTGGTCGGGCATGTAAGGTCGGACCTGTCTTTAAAGACGTCAATAATATCTCACGTTCGTCAGCTATTGATAACAATGGAAATGAACTCAGCAGATACTGCCGCAATACAGGCTTGGAGACATGGGTTTCTTTCGAGATGCGGGATGAGTTGTCCAAGAAGGGCAATGAGCTTTGCCGAGTAGCCATCCATATGGGTGTAAGCTTGGATGGGATAAGTATATGCCCCAATACACTGACGCCTACGTGGGAAGGAAAAGGTGAGCATCTTATGAAGCTCCAAGCTGATGGAGAGCTCAAACGGGTGGCTGCGGAGAGCCTAGAAAATGCACCAGCAGCTAAGCGGACAAAGCTACCAGACGAAAGTCCAGGCAACCAGGCAGAAATCCCACCCGAGCCAATGTTAAATGACAGCACCAGAATAGAGATCATTCAGCTGATCAACTCTCTCAAACATAAGTCTCAGGAATGGGACAACCTACTGGATTGCTGTCATCAAGGAGAGGGAGAGGACTTGACATTGAAAGATATCCGGTTCCGGATTGAGACCATTGGATTCTTTATTTCAGATGTCGACCATGCTTTCAACGGCAATGACACCTCCAACAAGTTGACTGAAGTAGTGAACGTCATGGCGAGAGCTGCTGGTCACTGGAACCCAAAGCAAAGATACGACGAGGCTGGTTGGAAGTACTTGCTGGATGCCTTCCAGAAGAGATTTGGTAACGAGATGATGGGAGACATGGCAATCTGCCAGGTATTGCAGGGAAAACCGGGTGGAGTTCAATCTGCATCGGAGGCGCTTGAAAGGCTTCAGAAATCGGATTTGATCAACAAGCAACGGGAGGTACACGCCCAGTTGGTTGACCTTATGAAGGAAGGTTCTCAGGAGAGCCAGTGAAGAGACAAGGTGCTAGCGATGGACAACTCTCGATATTGCGAGACGAGGGAGTGACAATTGATGTAGTTAGTTATCTCTTAACGAGCAATTCAACGGTTCTCCCAAAGTGGTGATAATGCTATCAAGTTAAGGCACTCGTGATTCCAGAAACAGACAAAAAGCTGTCATTCCTCCCGCCCCAAAGAGATACACACTAAAGAGGAGCGAAGGATTGTTTCATAAATGGAACAATGTATCCAATTTTCATCTGAAGGTGTCCTATCTTCATCTATTCCAAATGCATTGACAGGTACCTTCTCAGACATTGTCAGATTGTCCGCATCCCAACCTCAACGCCACCGTGAGCTTTGTGTCACTCCCTTAACTACCTAGCAGTGTAAACGTTATGGCGGAGATACCTCAGGCATTGACTCGATCCTTGATGCTTGCGCCTCTGTCACTCTCACCATATCCTGTTCATCATCAGGCGGATGTCTCATCAAACAGCCCAGGAAACATTTCAAATGTACGTTTGATACCTTGCTATATTTTCTATCTCCATCGAGGCATTCGCCACGCACTTAATGTAGCCCTTATTGACGCTTTTACGAAGGTACAAATTCTGCGCACTTTGAAAATGAGCGACACTCTAACAAATCCTCTCGAGGGTATCTTGATCGACTTCGAACGACCGGCTCATCGAGAAGATACGACAGCAGGTCTACAATTTTAGCCTTAAACCTATGTTCAAGAACATGAGCGACCTCGAAGATGCTATTGTCGCAGTTGTCGCATCTCAAGAAGTCCTCGCTCACATGGAGGAGATGCTATGTGCTCGCCCAGCAGATGTTATTATAAGTGGGTGCACTTGCAGATAGATTTGCAGCATTTGACAGGATGACTCAATGTCCTTGTCCACTACCTGAGTCGCTCTGCGTGGGCATCAAGCGCATGCTTGAAACCAAAGGGACAGCCATTGAATTTGCAAAGACCAGGCTCTTGATATCCGAGACGTTTCTGGAAGGCAGTGTGAGTTTTCCTGTATTGACATTCATTCATCTTGACTCACCTTTAGGAGGTATAACCTTCATAAGAACAGGAAGTTTTACGATATTCTGAGGGCGAGCAGCTTAGAGTGGAAATTCATCTGGGAACAGATAGACTATTGCCATAAACTAAGCAATGGAGGAATCGAAAGACCTCAGGTATCGACTACCGGGCCCCTGTTTTCCAAGTGACAATTCAAGGGATAAAGTACGGTCGTTGTATGTCGAGACAGACTCTAGCTGTTGTAGAGTCTGTGAAATTCTCTGCACACAGCGGCGATCTTCAAAAAGTCGCGGCAGTCTGGAATATCTATTCCCTGAACAGAGATTTGAAGAAAGCTGTACATATTGGCGTGTTATAGACTTTATCTTGATTATACCTTGGAGTATACCAGATTAGAAGATGTAAAAAATGTAAACGGAAGAAATAGAGAGGCGAGATATATAAAGGGGTAAGGAGAGGAGATAGGTAAGTGAAGAAGTGTGTGTGATTGTCAGTAGGCAGCACCTATGCAAACAAAAGTGGCAAGCTCTTTTGGAAACTCGGTCTCATTCAATAAATCGAAATTGATCCTCTTTCAGCAATTGCTCCATTTGTTTCTATGTTTTGAATTCATACGTTATATGTTTCACATAATATCAGTCTGCAAGCGTATATGAGTAAGCTGTATCCTTGCTCGTGGAGCTCAAAATCTTAGAATTGCAAGACTGATAGAGAAAGTAAGTAATTAGCTAGATACATTTCGGCCAGCTACCTACTCGGTAGTTATCAACGAGCGTAAAATCCTAACCACCAGAAGTGCAAGCAAAGATTTTATGTCAAACTTCCTTCCGATCAATCCTAGTTTCTGGTGGATTAGAATCCCAATATTTGACTGATCACGAGCGATTGCCCTCTTGCACGGTCAATACATTCTCATCCTCAGCATAGGCATCCACCTTATACTTGGCAAACTCGCGAGTTGCAACATGATTAGCAAACAGGAGGTCAAGTTCTTCGAATGTCTTATTCTTGGTTTCCGGAAGGCGGAAAAACGTCCAAATGAAGAAGATAAAAGACCAACCTCCCCAGAAAAAGCCAGTTTTACCGCGCCAGTTTCCTGCCGTTGGGTTGAGCATGTAGGGATTGACGACATTGCAGATGATTTGGGCGATGTAATAAGCAATTCGGCTGACACAAACAGATTTGTTTCTCAGTCTGGTTGAAGAAACCTCCGAGATAATTGCGTAGCAAACAGGGCCAACTGTCATGTAATACACACCCAACCATATGAGCATCATGCTGGCTTGCGCGTAGTTTCCTGCTTGTGAGTCACCAGCACCAACGCTGATGAATCCAACAATCATCAATACAGCGGTGAGCAAGCCAAGTCCCCAAAGATACAATGTACGTCGACCAAGGGGGAGCAGCCACCAAGATATGATTGTGCCAACAGAAGCAATCCCGAGACCGCCAACAGACATTCTGAAAGAGATTGACTCAGGCAAGCCAGCTTGCACGAAGAAGAAGGTTGGCGTACCACCCATGGCAGATCCACAGAAGGGCTGGGCAGCAAAAGCCATGCAAGCAATCTCGGTTCTGCGTAGGTCGACCCCGCGGAAGCAGTCTAGATATGAAGTGCCTTGGTCGATGGACTTTTCGATCTCGTTGGTATGGATCATCATGGCAAGTGTCTGTTTCGTATGGCCAGGAATCGTTGAGGAACTTAGACGGCTGATTGACTTCTCAGCGTCTTCATAGGCACCAATGCGGACGAAATACCATGGCGACTCGGGTGCGAAGAAAAGAATGATGAACAAAGGGACAGGCCATGCCCATTGAATTGCGAATGGTATTCGGTAGGACCAATGCCCTGTCGTATTAGAGAAGCCTGACTGTACTCCAGCCGATATAAGCTGCCCTAGGGCCCAGCAGAGGTTGACATAGACAGTCAGGTATCCTCTCAATGCCATGGGGCAGACCTCGGAGGCATAGGCAGGAGCCATAGTGGCAAACACGCCCCATGGAATGCCGCAAAGGAACTGGCCAACAAGAAGAACCGGCAAACTGGGTGAGAAGAAGGAGATGAAAATACAACCAACTATTACAACCAAAGAAGTAAGAAGCACTTTGCGGTAGCCAAACTTGTATGTGAAGTAACCATTGGCAAACGCGCCGATAATAGTTCCAACGCTCACAGCATTTGTTAGTGCATTCTGCCATGAAGCCGTGATTTGCCAGGAGTCGGTTTTGGGTTGGTAGCTGCCATAGTGTTCTCGAAAGGATGGCTGAGCGAAGAAGGATGAGATCAGAACGATATCATAGCCCTCCATGATGATCGAGGTAGAGAGAAGAACCGACCACATGACAGCCTTGGGATATTTTCGAATGGCTTGGAGTAATGTGAGGTTGTGCTCATCCTCTGCGGCTTGCTTTGCGATGGAAGTGTCTTTGACGGCATCGTAATTTGGGGCGTGGTCATCTTCGCTGACCCTAGCGACTTTGTCGTCTGTGAAACCCGCCATGAGGAGGGAGAGTATGCAATGAAACCCAAGATGTGCCTTGGACCAAGATGTGCCTTGGACCAAGATGAGACAGCATCGAATGAGTATCGAGATGAGCCAGGGTCGGTGGCATAAGCTTCATATATAGGGAAGCAGAAGATCCCACCGGCTTCGGTTGCCTGACGAACCACAGTCGCTTCGGCTCATGATTTATACGAAGATCCTGGTTCTTTGATGGTCATCCGGGGTTTGTGGGGAGAATCTGGGGATATCCTGCCAAGGATGTCGAAGCTAAATTATCTTAGTTCGCGTTGAAGAATCCGGGGTTCGTGTGGGGAAATGGGTCGATATAGAGCTGATGTTTGATCCCCACCGGAGGATTGAACTGCCTGAAAGTCCGGTGGGGTGAGGGGATACGTCTTTATTGAAGTCACTGAAACTTTAAGATCATTTTAACCTCATATTTGGCTAAATACTGGATTACTACCGTAACATTATCGAGGGCCTCAACCTGCAGGCCCGGGCTGTTCCCGGATCACACGCATGAAGAAATATTGGGTGGCCGGGGACTTTGATCCGTGATCCGTGTATTGGTGTTGAGAACTCTTCCCCAGAAGATTCTTTCATTGGTGTGTGTTGGAGACTGAATGGAATCAGTAGATTGTAGTTGATCGTGATGAAGAAAAAGAAATAAAACCGAATACGCCAGTAAATAAGACACCAGAGTTGAATTGTTGAGACTTAATTTGTTGAGACCGGTGAAGTCAATTCCAATCATATCATCACATGTCGAATCGAGATAAGCTTAATATATGGATGTTACTATAGGTAGCTCTTTTCATCTGCTCATTCGTTGATAATGCATCTCGAAGAATACGGAAAGCCATCATTGCGGAAGAAGAAAGATCCATCCCGCAACCGGCATCTTACTCCGCACTGCAACATTATGAAAGCTCACAACTTATCAGACAACATTCATCATGGTGAAATGAGACACAAAATAATTCTCATCGAAACATCGTGAGTGCATAGAAACATGGACAGTGATTACGACGAACAACCACAGTTTCGATGTCGGTTCTGTAGGCGAGTCTTTACACGCCAGGAACACCTGACACGCCATGCCAGAGTGCACACACGGGAGAAGCCATTTGCTTGCTCAAAGTGCAACAAGTCCTTTGCCCGACAAGATGTTCTACAGAGACACGAAACCACACACACAACAGTCTTGACGACGCGCCAGGTAGTTTCAGTCAGAGCATGCATAGAATGCGCCGATGCCCGCATCCGTTGCTCAAGAGAGTCGCCATGCACAAGATGCCGAGAGAGAAAATTGGATTGCGCCTACCCTCTTCCCAGGAGACGAAAGACTCGGTCAACGACCCAGAAGAAGGCTTCGAATCTTCAGTCTCCTGAAACCTCACCCGCGCAAAGCGTGCATGAAGATGAAGATGCTGAGGGTGAGGATAATATTGAGGCAGCAGATACAACAGATCTGGCACCAGAGACGACAGAACAGGCGCCAGAGGTAACGGAAACAGAGCCTGTTACGGACAATAGCGGAATTGATGGCCCCGGAGTTGATGGTCCCAACGGCATTTCCTGGGGCATGAATGAGCCTAACGCTTTCTCTGTTTCTACAGCAGAAGCGGCGTGGCCATCCAACAGCGGGTCAACTGCCGTTGCACCACCAATGAACTCATTATTCCAGGTCGATGAAATGGGAAACTTTTCAGAAGTACCGGATCTCACTACGGCGGTACCCAATGTCAATTGGCTATCAGATAGTCAGTATGCCCCTTTGTGGGAGAACCAATTGTCGACAGTCCCTGAAGGCCTTGGCTCGATGGCATTCACATTTCCTTCTGGAATGATAGAACCCAGTGCTGTCTCTTCATGGGTCCCGGTCCAGAATATGGGCGTTGATATAGGCATTAATGGCTCAACAGAGTCGCCAGCTCTTGAACCTGATCAAACACAGAACTCAACAGTAGAGGAGAGCCCTTATGGCAGACTAAGGAGGAGTGTGGACGAATCCAGTGCATCAATGTCAACCGATGGAGCCCTTTACGTGGATGGGACAGGAGCAAGAGCCCCATTTCGTGGTCGACTACTCCCCCAACAAGTCAGCTTGCAGAACAATGATTCTGTACAAGAGCCCGGCCTTGCCGAAGCATTTGGGCCAGATCATGGTGCTTCAACATACGCGGAAGAGGAGAGTTTGCTTGTGCCAGAGGCTCTCTACTCCCAACTCTCGTCTGTGATTCACGATGAAATCGGAATCGACCCATCAATTGCTTTAGAGGCTCAAATGCCCCCTCTGGGACATATCAGGTGCTTTGTACGACTTTATTACGAAAAGTTTCACCCGACGTATCCGTTTCTACGAAAAGACTCCTCAATATGGCAGGCCGCAGATAACTGGATCCTGTTGCTAGCTGTATCAACCATCGGCGCCCGGTATTTTGGAGGCCTGTGGACATCGACTATGTCAGACCTTTTAGACAAAGCCTTGAAGTACAGGATTGACTGCATAAGCAAACAAGATAACGATGGTGTAAACGGTATCTGGGTGCCGGGTAGCTTTGAACCGCTAAATCGATTGGACCTCCACACACTACAAGCAGCTATTCTAAACTTCATCTCCAGACTTCATAGCGGCCAGAGACTTGCAACTAATCATGCTCTGTACCAGAGGCTCTGGCTGGTACAAGAATGCAGGTTGATGGGTCTACTTTCCCGGGCCCCTCCACAAACTGGTTCTACGCCCATTCAAAATGGCGACGTAGCTATCGCAGCATGGGTGCAATCTCAGTCAGAATTACGCACCGGGTTGATGATTTGGGTATGTTGAATCATAATCTATAGGAGCCCGGTCTCATGAATATCTAGGTTCTTGACTCGATCGTTGCCTATGAGTTTGACTGTCCTCAGATATTGCGATTACACGAGATCCGAACGATACTTCCATGCCAAGAATCAATATGGAATTTCCCGACCTTGGAACAAATATGCAGTAGAGACGCGTGTCAAGGTTTGTATTCTGAGGCCTCAATAAACGCCTGGTTAGTACTGACTATAGAACATTCATGTAGTAACGGTACTCGAGGCGCTTCATCTCCTTTACATGGAAAAGCGACAACCACCAAACTTGACAGAGTTTGGAAACATCGTTTTGATATATGCAGTTTGTAGTAGGACCAAAGAAGCCGCCTACCAGCACGGAACGGCCTTGTCCAGATGGACTCCAGTTGCTCATGTTGAGCCACGAACAGAGTCAGTTTCTGTGACCGAAACATGGCCTCCGAATCTCCAAATAGTCACAAGGTGGAGAAACAGTGCCTGTGATGTCTTGGATATCTTGCATTGGAAAGCGAATGGCAAAGCTGCCAATGCTGGGGGATCAGAGCACCCGACCATTCTTCACCTTCACCTTTCCCGATTGTACATCTTGACGCCTACAAAGCAATTTCAAAAAGTCGCTGCAGCTGCAGTTATACGAAAAAGCCATGGTAGCATCCAGAATAACGCTGAATACTCGGAAGCCTGCAATCACATTCAACGTTGGGCCAACATCGACCAGTATAAGGCGAGACTGTCAATAGTCCACGCTGGCGCTTTATTGTGGCATGTCCGTCGGTATAGTAGCAATGGCTTCATAGAGCCTCATGCTATTTACCTTGCTACCCTTTCAATATGGGCTTACAGCGTCTTTAATACACCTAGGACTGAATCTCAGCAACAACAAAGTGGTGGGACACCAAGGTCAGTGCCAGCTTCTGGAGATCGCGGGCCACAAGGGCCTGCAGGAAATAATGGGCTTGAGAGCGAGGAGGAGCCAGAGCCGACATTCATTCATCTAGACCGTCCTTGTGATGATGAAATGGTCCAGGTTTACATACGTCTAGGGCACAAGATGAGTGGCTACATGCAGAGAGTTGGCGACATTTGCAGCCCCGACGCTCCTCCAAAGATACTCAAAGAAGGTATAAGGATGTTATCATGTACAAGAGCCAAAAACAAGGCATGGGAGATCGAAAATTCCTTTGTTAAGGGTTTGACCAGTCTTTTGCATGGTACTACTGCACAGGAAAACGAACGTACAAGTGGAACACGTGTATTCTAATATCTCTCTTATCAACTTCCTCTTGCTATCTCTATAATCCCAGTCTAGCAGCGCGTTCTGCGCGCCATGAGCGTCCCAGAGTAAGAAAAGTCTCATGCTCTTCGGACAAACACTGGCATTTGAGTCAAGGGACAGTCAACAGTAACCGTCTTCCCAGATTCGTATGACTCGCTGCCGTCAAAGGAAGACCATTTCTCTCCATTGGAGAGTTGGGGCAGATAAACATCTGTCTTTGTCTGTCCTGGTTTCAGTACGGGGCAGACCAGATACTTGTCGCCATAGAGGTACTGAGTTGAAATATCCCAGCATCTCTTATCCTCAGGGAACTCGTAGAACAGAGGTCGCATGACTGGTGTTCCCTTTTCATGTGCTTCCTTCATAAGCTTTCGAGTGTAGGGTCGAAGCTCCTCCCTGATCTTGATGTACTTCACGCAGATATCATAAACTTGAGGACCATAGGACCAGACCTCGTTAGGCGCTCCACTGCGGCACGTTGCACCACCGGTCGTTCCTTGCTGTGGTTGCTGGGGTTCACGATCACCATGAAGCCGCATCACAGGACAGAATGCGCCCCATTGGAACCATCGCACAAAGAGCTCCCGGAAGCCTTCGTCATTAGGATCACCGCCGTGGAATCCGCCGATATCTGTCGTCCACCAAGGTATACCCGAAAGACCCATGTTGAGACCTGCGCACAGCTGATTGTGGAAGCTGGACCATGAAGATGCAATATCTCCGCTCCATACAAGAGCTCCATACTTTTGGCTGCCAGCCCATGCGCATCGAAGGAGGTTGACAATGTTTTTCTGGCCCGCGGCTTCTTGGCCTTCATAAAAGGCTTGGGCATAGTTGACGGGGTAAATATTTCCGATAGTCCCGTTCGAGCCAAGCCAGTATCGGTAGTTCTCAAAGTCATAGGCTGCATACTCCGGTTCTGCTTCGTCGAGCCAGAATGTCTTGATGCCTTTGGAGTAATAGTTCTGCTTCACTGTATCCCATATGTATTTCCTTGCATCTGGGTTTGTAGTATCAATATGGACCGTTTGGCCCTGGAAGTCGAGGCCGATTCGGACACCTCTATCAGTTCGGATCAAGTACCCGTGTTCCAGCATTTTTTGGTAATTCTCTGCTGTTTTATCAACAGTTGGCCAGATAGAAACCATTAGCTCGATTCCAAGATCCGTGAGCTCCTTCACCATAGCGTCTGATTGTTGTTAGCGGTAATCATTTTCGTGGATATGTTTAAGTAAGTACTCACCAGGATCAGGCCAGTAATCCAAATCGAATTTCCAATCTCCCTGCTTGGGCCAATGGAAGAAATCAATGACGATGAGATCAATTGGGATTTCTCGGCGCTTGTATTCCCTAGCCACCTCAAGAAGCTCCTCTTGCGTCTGATATCGCAACTTGCACTGCCAAAATCCAAGTCCATATTCAGGCATTAGGGGAACTTTGCCAGTAGCGTCTGCATACGCTTCGACAATTTCAGCTGGTGTTTCCCCAGCCACGATCCAATAGTCAAGAATTTGAGTTGAGAAGGCTTCGAAGCTCATGATGTTCTTGCCAAATACAGCCCTTCCTATCGCGGGATTATTCCACAAGAGCCCATAACCAATCGAAGACACAGCAAAAGGAACGCTTGCTTGAGAGTTGCGGTGTGCAAGCTCAAGGTCGAGTCCTTTCAAGTCAAGCCAAGGCTGTTGATATTGACCCATGCCGAAGATTTTCTCATCTGGACTCACGCTCTCAAGGCGCATGGTCAAATGGTAGTTGTCTGTTCCCAGTATTCCTTTGAACTCGCGAGCTTCAACTTCCAGAGCACTGCACTTAGGATCAAGAAGATCCCGCCTATGACGAGAATACTCTTCCAGAAGAAGCTTTCCATCTGCTTTCTCAATAATTAACTTGCCTTGGCGAGAAATACGGGCTGTGATGTTGCCATTCTTGATTGATGCAGATTCTTCAGAAATAGAGATGTCTGGTGTCATTTCTGCGGGCTTCTGAAGGGCCCAGTCTTGTGATGGCATCACAGCAGCTTTTGTTGCCCTCACACGGAATGCATTTGGACCCCATGGTTCAATCCAGAGTTCCTCCGCATCGTACTTGTAACGGAGGCGAGTCTTGTCGTTGAAGAACATGATGGTTTCGACTCTTCAGATGGCAGGGCAATGAGACGGCTCCAAGTTGTGAGTGAAATGAGAGAAGAAAAAGACCAATCTTTTTTTTTCTTCGCAGAAGCCACGAGACTCTCGTCCTCATACGGCCGTCATGTAGTAAAATAGTCTCAATTGATGTTCTCCACGGCGTGTAAGCCAATCGCTTCCCCACCGGAGTAACGAGAGTCCTTTAGTTGGGCATCATGTTGATAACCCAATGACAACATGCATGAGAGGGGGGAAAGGTTACGCAACCCCGCCGGAGCTCTGAATCATGCGATTAGTCTGTATGTTGCTCTAGACTATGTTACGTGCTGTTGCAATTGAACCGTTGATCCATGCAGGGTAGCCTTAAGAATGGGGGTGGATCGACCCCAAGTATATAACTTACAGTGCTAAAAAGATGAATGAGTCAAACTTCTAGAGCCGATGGTCTGAAAGTCAATAAAATAAAGCTAGAATGATCAATTCTCATATACATCTAGTCGGTTATGGGTGGCTTGTTCCATCTTTCCAAGGAGTAGATATTTCGAATTATTCGCATACGTGCAAACCATGATTATATCATGCCCGAATTATAGATAACAACGATCATGCGGACTTGATCATTGTTTGTGAGTTTCTTCTCATGTTTACGTTCAATAAACCAATCTATAGTCTTCAAATGAAGGCAAGTGATCAGTGATTTAGAGTCCCATGTGGTGAATTAAAATAGCTTGTCACAAGGATAGGCCAAGAAGTCACTCCTGGTCTTAGAAGAATACATCAAATTATCGTACCCGTTTCCAGTTTCATAGCTACTGGGACTATGTGTTATTTTCGTGAATATAGCAGCGAGATAGTTTCTCAGATGGCTCACAAGGCAAACCTCTTATAAGCAACAGATCTTTTACTGTTACCAGTATCCTAATAGCCACAAGATGATTGAATGTAATTTGAACCCAGAAGATGTTTATTTGTAAATCGAAACAAACGCTTAGGTAGAAAGCGCGCCTGCTCGTATTGGACTTACTGAACACCGTATAAGTGGGATTACTATCAAGATACATAAGTGATATAGGCAAGTGCTTCTGTACAGGTAGAGTGCGGACAATGGTAGGGACAATGTCACGGACAACTTATGCTAAGGAGAAAGTACTATAGTCAATGCGGAAACTTTACTAATGACTCTGTCGGTGGGGTTGATCTTCTCAATTCTATGAAGCTATTATTTTCTACCAGTTGAAAGAAGTTCAGACCCTCTTCTGATGACCAAACTGTTTGTCCACTTTTCCTCTGCCGCAAGATTGTCAGAGTGTGCGTGATACCACTATCGACCACTACCTGTACAACCTGTCCCAATGCCCTTGGACGTATAAGTCTGTGGCATCTCAATCCCGGCCGAGCCGACCATCCTCACAATCATCGCCCTCATTTTCCTTTGCAACTGTACAGTTCAGTGGTTATCACTAGTCAGTCTGCTAATGGTGCGACGGAGGCTATCGATTTCCTTCTGCTGCTCCGGAGTGTCCTTCTGCAGCTTCGAGATGCCCTTCTGCTGCTTCAAGACCGTGTCAGACAATCGAGTAATCAAAGCGTACAAATGTGAGTTAGTGTCATCTGGACGGTGCTTGTAGGCCAAGCTCTTATCGAGCTCATCTCCGCACAGAACGAGAACGGCGCTGACGATGCCACCACACTCTCGTTGGAGTCTCGAGGTTATGGAGTGCCAGGAAGTGTCAACGGCTGTCAACGCTGCAGCGCCACGAGCTACTGGCACAATATAACAGAACAGATCATCGTGATATGTGACTCTGGTGATTGAATTACTAAGATCAAAAGGAGGTAGACACTTGATGAGACACAGTCCTTGGCCACAAGGGTACAATCCAACCTGCTTTAATGCTCGACCTTTTTGGTGAAATCTTCGCTTCAAATCTATCTATTGGTGGTTTTGGATGCTTTCAAGTTTTCTGTGTCTTTGCATGCCTTGGTTATTTGTCTGACCAGGAGTTGGGCTTTTGCCTGGATTTGGGATTGCACAGACAATTAAGGACATGATCAAACCAGACACTCCCTTAATTTCTTAGCATAGCTACTGTTTAGTCAAGTTTTCGTTGTTCTTAAAGTCTTCAGTCGTCTCAAATAGGAATGTCATCTTCTTGTCAGGCAAGAATGCTTATTTGTCTGTACACAGCTTACATTTTGTCCTTTTCAGGTTTGGTACCAGAACCACTGGACAACGGTCATACGTTAAATGCTGTATTATGATGCTGGGTATTCATTGAATGACTTTACCACCGTTGACGCTTGCTGTCCCTACCCACAATAAGGTGCCGTCTAGTCTAGAGGATGACAGACAGCTTGAGACTTTAATTCCTAAGTGATAAAAATGCTTATATAAGTTTTGGATAGTTTAAGAGAACTTTGAATAACTTAGGATAGTTTAGGGAATGTTAAGGCAAAGTTAGAATAAAATTAGGGAGCCCTTTGACGAGTTTCCTTCGCCCCCTGGTTCAGAGTCTGAGTTCTTCTAACACCCAAGACCACTTCCTCCTACAGCGGCAGCTTCTAGCAAACCTCTATTAAACTTGGATTCCGTCCGTTTCTGCATCGTTCAACTTTTACCTTTAATCTTCTCTATCATGTCTTCTCGTGCAAATCATCTACATGTCCTCCTTATTGACATCTTCTCGCAATCTTGGCCGAATGGTCGTCTTTTCGCAATACACTTGATGTCAACCATCCCCTGACTTGCACAAACTGACGATCTACAATGATTTAGTGCCTCATCGAAAGAGATCAATCTTAGTCCGGAAAAGACAATGATTCTAGGTCCAGGGGTTGTCGCTCAATCCATAGAGAGTATGAAAGGGCATCCAGCCTTTATGCTCAATGCAACAAAATGTAGACACTGTGAGAAGCCCGTCGAAGTGATCTTATTGAGTTCTTCAATATCACTATTGGCAATCATCTTCAGCAAAAGCAGATTTCCCAGTTTGTCAGCTTGTCGGTTCGTCAGTTTGTCCGTTTGTTAGTTTGTCTGTTTATTTGCTTATCCGTTTGTCAGTTTGTCCGTTTGTCCGTTTGTCCGTTCTAGAATATTCAGTTGTATTCTGATCAAACACATTATTGAGTTGCCGGGAAATCTTAAATCAAGAGACCTTGAGAGGGAAACGGCGGGGGAAGAAGCACCAAGGAAGTGTCTTGTAGAAAGTATGGGTAGTTGCTGAACCAATCTCGGTTCGAAAAGACAAAGTTGTCCGAACGAGCTTTTGTCCAGACAAGGCGCTCGTAACATTATATTAGGCCACCAAGCCTCAACAGTATTTTCTGCGCTCGGCTTCATGTTTTAGGAGCCGTGCTTAGCGAAAGGTCATGACAGTTTTAATAGCGATTTGCTTCGGATCAAGCCCTTCTTTATTTGGAGTTGAGTTCTTTGCACGCTCTCCTGAAGCCTATTGCTGCAGCTGTTGATGAGCTACTTCTGGTTCTATTCTTTAATTACGTAGTATAAGTTCTCATCTTTATTTCTGTTTGAGTCCCCGTCAGCTCAGCCTACCGACTTGTCATATATGAAATTGTTGCTAAGGCTTGACGACTTGAATTTAGCGACATCGATTGCCGATCACAGAGACCAAGAATGACAATAGTCCGGTCATGCTAGCACACCTGTTCGGACAATAACAGTACGGCAGTGGTTTGTACAATCCTGGTCATGAGGTTTACGCACGCCTCGGCTCCCGTCCATTAGTTCCGTGTAGCTAGGCTTCTTGCAAACGAGACTTTCGTTATGTCTATTGATCGGCTTCACTTCAGACTAAGGGGAGAGTCATATATGTCGTATCTGACAATCAATGTCTCAAGTCCCTATCAATTTGAGTGAAGCTGCGTTGTATGTTGGAATGACAAAGGGTAAGGTAAGATTGTTGTTACTTCATGCCACTCAGATGCAGCACGCCGATATGAAGGTGGGTATGCAGCACACTTGCGTCGAGATCGCTTTGTCCGTTGTTTTGACTGTAGGCTACCTTGCTCACGGCCGTACTGAAGCGATATGAACTTGATGGAAATTACTTGTGTAAATTGCTTCACATTGTCCGCACATTGTCCGATTCATGTATTATACCAGACAAACACTTAGCCTTAGCGGAGCAAGACCACAATGCCAAAATATACCCCAGCAAATTTAAGTTCAGGTTGCCTGTCAGTGCATACGGATATTTTGACGTTAGTATTGCCAGCTATTTCACAGCCCATCGTCAAACGATCAGACAATGACGTAAGTCTACATCTCTATTCACACAATTCATTCACCCCAAGTTGATCATAATTAGTCCTGGAAATGTCACTCATCATCTGAGAGCCGTTTTAATGCTAGCTCTGCCAAGACAACATTCCGCCGTTAGAAGCTCTTATCCATTTTAGCATTTTTATCCGGCCATTGACATGTGGAGTGATCGATTCTGATTCTCAACCAACTCTGGCTTCTGTTTGTACACAAAAGACTCTCAAGCACCAAAGCACAACATATTCATTTCACATGCACGTTCAAGGTTTTTTCTGATATCTGACTGTTTGTATTAGGTGTAGGTGAATACAGCCTATGTAGTCCCAACGCTATTCCCTTTCAACGCCATTCCGATTCATGTCGATTCATGTCGTTTCCGCCTCGCGAAGAAGAAAGCTGTCTTCGAATTTATATCGCTTCCTTGTGAACGTCGGCCTTCTTGTCGTGGGTGGTCTCGTCAATTTTATCACCAAGGGCATCCTTGGCCGCGGTGGCGCTGTAGAGATATGTTAGCAAGATGTTATCGTATGAGGTTGAGGTAGTGTTCAAGTGTCGACGCCGAGTCCAGGATGTGGTGATCGAGGGCGACGAGGCACTGGTGAATGCACTGGATAGGGAGGACATTCTTACCGGGTAGAGACGGGGACGTTGCCGTCCTTGGCGACCTCCTTGTTGGCCTCCTTGGAAGCACCAGAGGTGGCCTGCTGAACGGTCTCAGCGACGTAGTTGCCGGCTTGCTTGAGGGACTCCATTGTGATAGTGGTTGGTGGTTTGGGTTGGTTTTTGTTTTGTGTTTGTGTTGATTGATTGAGGATGAGAGTGTGTGATGATGAAGGAAGAAGAAGAGATTGAGGAGGGGAGAGAAGGGGTTTAAGTAGTGCTTTGGGGAGAAGATTGAATGCTAGTGATTGACCTTGAAGATTGCAGGCACGCGTGGGCAAGATGGAGCGACTGCGGAGGTAGCCACTGTTAGAAATTCACTCTGAATCACTGCTATCTCTCTATCAAAGTGCACTTTTGCGAGGAGGGGCACTGCATCTGCCTTTCAGATCGCGATCGAGTGTGACGTCAGTTGCTCTGCTGGAGCAGTCTGGATTGCGAAACTGCTTGCATACGACGTCATCGCAAGCATGGAAAAGTCCATTTCGGAACCAAAAGCCAAGGTTGCCCAGCGCCTCAAAACCCACTTTGTTTCGATCCGGGGAGTTAGTCTTGATGACCTGTGATTCCCTCAATATGATTGGCTGATAAATGGACCGAGGAACGGGAAGCTTGATGATCACTGCAAGCAACTTGCGGCTCCAAGCTAGAGGATTGCCAGTATGGATCCCCTAGCTCAGGGACAAATATGTGATTGGTTGAAAAGCACATGTCTATATGCATAATGACAACATGACTTTGCCTGAAGCTCATCTTGTGAGGATACAAGATCAAAACCAATCCAATACCCCTTTTCTGGAGCCAATCCAAACACGTGAAGCTGCATTTTGGTGTCTGCAGTGGCTCGTTCTAGGCTTTTTCTCAGATCGCGATCGAGGTCAACTGATCTTTTTAGACGGAAATTTTGCCCGTGTGAAGCCGACGATCGAGATATTTTGACGTCAATATTAGTAAACAAGGAATTGCCTTCGGTTGCCTGAGGATGAACATGTCACAATATCATGGATAACCTCGGGTGAAGGGTGAATGAATTCGATAATGATAAAGTTCGGGAATATGACGGATTAAGGGACCATCCTTGACGATCTTCTAAGGGTATCAACACCATCTTCTCTCAGGATTGAGGGTGCTGAAACAACGGTTCCCCAAGGACTACGGTCTTGTCTTACGCAATAGATACGTCAGCAACAATTGAGTGACAGGCACTGAAAGCTGAAATAGAACTTAAGCTCATTTAAGAAGCATTCGCCAAGGGTTTCCATACAACCCGAGCATGATGTTTGCGGGGTATGCCTCAAGGTCAGTTCGAATTAACTTTTTGATTCAGCTGCCCTCGTTCGTCACAATGATTACAAAGGGTTGACTCAATGATTATGAGGCTTGATAGCTTAAAGTTCGTATTTACAAAAATGTGATGTCATCTGGTAAAAGAGCTTAGTTGGTAATATTCATGAGCTTGTTGTCTTTGAGGTGACTCTGGTTGGGGACAGGGTTGTTACATGATTTTGAGGGTTTAGCAATAACCTCAGCGGAAAGCTTACCAAAGCACGAGAAACCTCAAGAAAAGGCATATATGCACATAAATGCAAATAAGCGCTTGATACAACAACCAAAATTACAAGGCAGTAAGCAATGACGGATAGAAAACATAGAAAATGGTAAACATAACAGCAAAGAGTTTAGATGAACTGCTATAGGGTAAGATAGCTACGACAGGATGCCAGGCAAAAAGCCCACTCACGTGAGCACTGGCCCGTGCCCGACGGCGATTGGACCCCGCCACAGGTGCGGTCAGGAGGCTCAAGTCCAAGGGATATTCAAGACGACAGGATATATCGAATAAATTGACCGTTGACGGATTAAAAAGCCTCTCAAGCCTCATACTGAGGTCTTAAACCATAGTCTTGACTTATATCGACTTAAGAACGATACAAAGCTCGCCATCATGGATCTGGCTTATGATCATATCACAGAGGATGGCTACGCTAAGAAGACGGAAGAGCCAAAGAGTCCTCAGCCCCAGTCAACACTGAACGAGGACCTCCAAGATGCATACAAGGCCTTTTCTAATAGCCCATGGGGTGCCAAGATCGGTGGATTCTTTGGCAACGTTGTTAAGCAGGTATGAGGTCCTCAGCTCCTAAACCCTGCCTGTCTAACATGTGTAGGGCGAATCAGTATACACACAAGCCTCCAAGGAGTTGGCGGAAGTAGGTGAAGATGCATCTAAAGGACTTACTGGCCTTCGATCTACTATTTTAAGCCATACACGAAATCTCTCACTCAACACCGTGGTTGGCGGTGAAAGCTCCAAAGATGGAGAAAATGATCAGGCCACCACGCCCAAGGCATCACAGGATGGTTCATCAGAGGCTAAAGAGTCTGAGAATACACTGGCTCGGCTGAGAGCTGAAGCTGCCAAGAGATTAAAGGATCTTCAGCGAGCCGAGGATGCCGCTGATGAGGCTCTTATCAAGTTTGGTGGCAATGTCCGGAACTTCCTTCGTGATGCCGTCAGTATTGCACCCCCACAAGAGTCCGACCAGAGCGGCACCGTTCTGTTCGAGAGCAAGGATGCTCAAGGCAAGCGTGTCATTCATACATCAAGATTTGATGCTCAACTACACGTTATTCACACATCAACGGAAAGCTTCACAAAAGATCCCAACAGTGCTGATTATGCGGCGTGGTCAAAGGAATTTGACGCTGATAAGAAGACACCTGAAATCAACGATGATCTACAGAAATTTCCTGACCTGCGAGCTACTATGGAGAGATTGGTTCCTGACCAGGTCCCCTACGTTGATTTCTGGAAGCGCTACTATTTCCTTCGTCATGGTATTGAGACAGCCGAGGCCAGACGACGGGATCTTCTCAAGGGTGAGTCAATTGGGATTTCAACAGTACCTTGCTAACAGTAAACAGCTGCCTCCGCCGAGGATGATGTTGCCTGGAGTGATGACGATTCCGATGAAGATGACTCTGACGCCTCCGATGATACCAGCACACCTGCGGCTAAGTCCAAGGTTGAACCCAAGGTTGAACCCAAGGTCGAACCCAAGGTCGAGCCCAAGACTACCCCTGCTGCCCCCTCCTCCTCCTCCGCCACCCAATCTCCTGCGAAAACCCTCTTGAAGCCAACTGAGCCCCGCAAGTCCAACGACGAAAAGTCACAGGCGGACAGCGAGGCTAGCTACGATGTTGTCGGGGCGACATCTGGCAAGACAACACAGACTCCCAATAGCCCCAAGGATCCCAAGGACACCAAGAAGAAAGAAGAGAGCAGCGATGAGGAGGATGACAGTGACGACGACTCAGATAGCGACGAGGACTGGGAATAGACTTTGAAGAGGTCCAGTATATGTTTTAGGATCGGATTGTCGCTGTCCAGCTTGGCGTTCGGAATTAATGAAACCATTGTGGCATGTTGAAAGCACCAGAACCTTGACTTGTCGTTGGGTGTTAATCAGGAACTCGTGTCTGATATCCAATCGTCGTCCAATTTTTGTTATTTTTGCTTTTGTTGCATTTATTTCTTCTTCTTAGTGACCATTGTGAAGCCATCCTCGTCGACCTGTGGTTGGGACTTCTCCTTAGGAACCGCAACTAGAGGGGGAGCCTCATCCATCTCAACATCAGCGCCACCCTCATCATCCTCGGAATCGTCTTCATCGCTTTCCCAGTCTGTGTCCTGATCGGCTTCCTCAGCCTTTTTGAAGATACCCTCAACTTTTGTTCCCTTGCGGTTCAGCCAGCGCGTGCGCAGAGCCTTGACCTCGTCAAAGGTTCCCAGGGTGCAACTCGCGCGAGCACGGAGAATATTGCCGGCAACTTCTGTGCCTGAATCGTCGTCGACGTTGACCTCGAACTCGTCAACCATGACCTGGAGCAGGACAGTCTCGACCTCCTCTAGATCAGGATCCTCGGGGACCTTTCCATTCTTGGGAGGCGTATCAGTGTATTCTGGGAAGAGCTCGACAACGGCACCAGCAAACCAATCGCGTTTATCGGCAGAGTCAGGACCACCCCAGCCGTTCTGGACTGAGAGTGTAAGGGCAGGCCAGAGGTGGAGGGCGTATGCGACGGCTTGCTCGAACTCGGATTGGCGTTCAGCTAGACGATTTATATTAGTTTCTATCGATATTGCGAAGTAATGTTTGGACTTACCTGCTGGAGGCAGCTGCGCGGGTTCTATAGAGGCCATGGTTGTGTTGATAGTTTTGGCGGGGTTTGGAGGGGCAATTTGAGGAAGATGGCTCTACAAAAAATTTTGGTGTTTTATTGATTGCTGGACCCGCCTCGGCCAAAAGAAGCGACCCACAAATTCATCTTGGGTGTCCCTTGATCATCAGTGGAGGATCTAATTTTATGTTATAAGCTGGTATCAACATGAAGGACATTAATGAATTTAAAACTGAATACTACTATACATAAATTGAAGGTTTTATCAGCATTACTGCATATTTTGGGGTTGACCAAGTTTCCAACTCTATACTGTGCTTCAGATACCTCTGTACCTGTTATCCAACCTCTCGATCTTGTTCTTGGCTGCAAATCTCCCCACAAACCAAGAGCACAGGCCATTTCTAAATGAGACCCAAGTTTCGTGCAGCGACTCACTCGCTGCATGCAGAAGGCGGACACGATTTCCCTTCCCCGGTTCCCATGGAGTCAGGGGTAGAGTTGGATGCGTCTCCCATCCGAAATGACATCATGAGACCCCTACTAGCAATTAATTAGGTTTTAGGTTCAGCCGAGCCTGACTGAGTTGAACTGATCTCTTCCATTCCGTGGCAGATGGCGCGCCTTTAATAGCGACACCAGCTACTGATTGTCCTGTTGTGTATCGAAGCACTCGCTAATAAGTCGAGTGAGCGACAGCCATGAACTCGCTCAACACCACATCGGTGTCATTAGCTGTGACCCCGACTGTCGTCTCGACTCTGTTCTCTCACGTATGTACATTCATCATCTGGTGTAATGGATCTCCAAGTTAGATTGTGGGGATGAAGGCACCGGCATTCATCCCAAGATTTGAGTTAATTGCTTTTTTGCGAAACTAACTTGGCAACCTCTAGTATTTCAACAGGAAGCCTCTCAAACAACGTCCAACTGCGCATCTCTCCTACGATGAAGGTCTCCATCTGGTCCGATCATTCCTCGAGTATGCATCACACCACACTGTTGAGGAACTCCAAGCATTCACCGCGCAATGGGTACCACATCCTCAATGGGTCAAAGTTGAAGATGCCACTATCCCCGAGGATCAATTGACACGCGCCGCCGAATTTCTTCGGGAGCAACTGGGCCCTGACGGTATCAAGCAAGTCGGCGGCGAGAAATGGTGGCAATGGCGGAAACCTGGTAGCACTCTCGACGCGGAATGGATTGAGATGCGCGCGGATGCCAATGAGCGAAAGCAAAACGGAGGAAAGACGCGGCGCGTCATGATGTATATCCATGGAGGCGCATACTACTTTGGTAGCGTTGATGAACATCGATATCAAATGCAGCGACATGCTCGGAAGCTCAAAGCACGCGTTTTCGCACCTCGATATCGTCTTGCGCCGCAATTTCCCTTTCCTTGCGGCCTTCAAGATTGTCTTGCAGCTTACCTGCATCTGCTTACCATTCAAGACCCAACGACTATTGTCTTAGCTGGAGACTCTGCAGGCGGCGGAATGGTTATGTCTATATTATGTGTCCTACGCGATCAAGGGCTCCCGTTGCCTGCGGGCGCTATCCTCATCAGCCCATGGATTGACCTGACACACTCGTTCCCCAGTGTTGCAGGCGAGGCACCTTTAGATTACATACCACAGGGAGGATTCCACCATAAGCCTTCTAAAGCATGGCCACCGCCAAACGAGGACGACGTTGAGATGTTGAGACAAGAGGCATTGAAAAAGAAGAATGAGACGGCGAAAATGCCCGGTAAGCGTGAGCTCAAGGAGAAGCAGCAAGCCCCAGTGGCAAAGAAAGAAACGTCAGATGCTTCATCACGGTCGGACTGGATTAACGGTGGAGTCCCCGTCAACCCCGAGAAGCTCCTCTCCGTCACCATTGATGGGCAACTTGTGAAGCTAAAAGATCAGATCCAGGTAGGTTTCGTAAAAGATAAGTTCGACCATAAACTGACGACTTCAGATGTATACCCCCAATGAGCTTCTTGCACACCCTCTCGTTAGCCCAGTCATGCAACCTACACTAGGTGGCCTGCCTCCACTCCTGATCATGGTCGGAGGAGGAGAAATTCTACGAGATGAGCAGATATACTTGGCTCACAAATGTGCCAACCCTGAGAGATATGCACCCCCAGAAGACACCTTGACACCGGAAGGAAAAGCTTCTTTGCAAAAGTACAAGCCCACCGATGTTCAACTCCAAGTATGGGATGACCTTTGTCACGTGGCACCGACACTGAGTTTCACTCGTCCGGCGAAGTACATGTACAGGTCTATCGCCCAGTTTGGTGCATGGGCCCTCGCTCGAGCTCAGAAACGTGGCATCGAAATTATGGACGACGACGATATATCAGTCATCTCTGAATCTGGGTCTGATAGCGAGTCCAAAGAGAACGTACCCAAAACCCCAGAAACAGAAAATTCGGATCTTCACCTGGAGCCTGGCCAGGTTGGAAAGGCTGGGGACCCTCTCCCTCCGTTCAAGAACCACATGATTCGACAAAGAGTAACCCGTTATGGTGCTACTCTCCCATTGGCCCCTGAGGCCGAGTTACCAGCATGCTGCGTTGAACCTGCTTCAGTGGCAGTTGTGAAAGAGAGAACAGTCAAGAAATGGCTGGCTAAGAAGGAAGAGTGGGATCATAAATATGCATCAAGCAAGGCCAAGGTCCATAAAAAGATTGTCAGCGATATGGTCGTTGGCTATCACAATTGTGGTCCTGGTGAATGCCCTCCTCCGACTGCATTGGTTGGCCGACGACGAATCGATTCGAAGCTGGTAGAGGGGAACAAGAAACAACAGAAGAGCTGGGGTCTGGCAATGTGGTCACTCTGGGGTTCCAAGCATGATGAGATGACCGTTGAACGGGAGAAGAAGGCAGCCGGACAGCCAGAAACAAGAGTTGCTACTGGTGCCGAGGGTGAAGGAGCTCGCTCCTTTGCCGATATCAAAGGACAAGACAGATCGAGGTCACAGCCAAACCGAGCACGAAGCCGATCTCACACCAAGATTGTCACCGACGAGAACCAAACTGGTAGTCAGCCCATCACTGAGGATATGCCAGTTGCTCATCTCATAGAGCAGCGAAAGGAGCAAGAAGCTGCCAAGCCCGGTCTACTCAGTCCCGATTATGCACCGGAGACTGGTGTAGCTGGCAAGAGACCGTTTCTTGATGGCATTGCACTGCCGTTTAGTCTTAATAAGGATGCCGAGACGGCTAGTATGATGACGCTTCAATCCAATGCCACGCCACTTTCAGGCTCACGACCTATGAGCCCGAGCTTTCAAGACGATGATTCAACTCAGCCTTCTCAATCAACACAGCTCACTTCGCAAGACGCACCGACTATTGAGATTGCAGGCAAGAGACCATTCCTTGACGGCACAGCAGTTCCTTTCAGTCTTAAGAGAGAAGCAGATACTGCTAGTATGAAGACTCTGCAGTCAAATATCACTGCCATGCCCAGTTCGAGGCCCATGAGCCCAAATGTGTAGCCCCTAGAACCTGCTGAAAAGACCCAGGAGAATGGAGTGGAAAACGAGAAGAATGAAACAAACAATGGACCTGGCCCAATTGCCACGCCTTTAGAGCGACCTGGTTTAGACACGTTTGTGACGGCTCAGGAGGAGCTGCCCCGAGTCAAGTAAGAGGAGGATTCATACAAGGGATTTCTTTTTGGCGCAAGGTTGGATAAAGTCAGTTGTACAGTTTTGTGCAGTCAGGATATTCAGTGTCAAAGCTCAATCGTTTTCGTTATTTTCTTTTGTCTATAATTAATATCCATGGTCAATATTCCACAGAAAGTAGGAGTTTTTAACTTTTTATTATTTTCGATCGGGTGAGTCCATATTCATACATAATGGGACAATGTATAGGGGTATATGTAGCCTTGCCAGAGATACCCCATTCTCTAGCTGGCAGATCATGCCTTCATCCTAAATTCGCCTTTTGCCAAGAAATCGTACAATATTCTATGCCTTCCACACTTGTTGACCATTTAATCCACACCGTTGAATCGCTTCCATTGCTCGACGTAGAAGTAAGGATCTTGAGGACCCTTCTCGAGACCCTTGTAATCACCGGGTTCCGCCTTGACTTGTCGGCTCACGAAGGGTGTAAGCTATTTCACTACAGTTAGTCTACCGTCCAAATCACCAACGGCGATCCATCCTCACCTTGAAGTCCTTCAGCGGCGGCACAGCATATGTTCGGACCTTGTGCCACTCAATAACGTAACCTCCGTACTTTGTGTGCCGACCCATTGATCCAGTGCGGTTACCCTTGTAGAAGCCCTTTCCAACATCCTTGGTTGTGAGCCTGAGGTGGCGGTATCGGCCGACCGAGAGGGCTTGTGTAGGTCTCATGGTGAGGTATTAGAGAAAAACTATCAGATTGGTCGTCAGAGAAATCGTCAGTCGGGGCCGGTGCGGATGGAGGGGGTTTTCGAGATCAATTGACGCTGGCGTCGCAATCGCAAGGTCGAATCTTGAAGTTTCGTAGATTCGGCGGTTCGCGTTGTTCCGGTTCCGGAGTAGCTACTGGTGGGTTACAGGGGTGCTGTTAACGGCCAAGAGTTCATATGATCGCGGCTGGGACAGTCTTGAGGTAAATGATAATCTCCGTATAATGCGATGGCGTTTTAAGAAGTCTGAAGACATTGCAAATTTTTATTTTTGTGTTCGAAACCCCGCTTATATTATCACTCAGCGGTCACTTGGATGTCTTTGAGGTATGTGAGTGGGCTACGACGCTAACGAGGGGCACTTGCGATGGACAAGGATGGCTAACGTCGTCTGGCGACATCAGTTCTAAGCTCAATCAACCTTCGCCGCCGCGAACCCATGCCTTCGACACCTCAACATACCTACCATGGATGGGTATCCGACGGGAAGTTTGGACCATAATGTCCCCTTTCTAGTGGCTGCTGGCCTCAACTCCGAGACGAACGAGCTCCCATTGAGCGCAGAGCTAAAGGAACAGAGCATCCTCCTCCGATCAGAGTTACCACCTATCGAGGGCGAAGAAGCAGAGGTTTTGACGCAATACTTCAAGGATGTTGATGCTAGCGCAAAGTCATGGAGTGCCTTTGAGAGAAATGAGCCATACAGATTTCGCATTAGGACGACAGGAAGAGTAGGTGAGCGCGGGGTGATACGCAATGCCTTGTTCTAACACGCGGGATAGTCGATTCTATTACCGCCCCGTCGAGCTCGTCTTCCAGAAGATATCGAACCGCTCAGCGAACACCCGGCATTACATTCGCCCTTCTCGCCGCTCAGTCCAGTATCGACGCTATATCCAGATGGTCACATCGATGCGCAATGGATCAAGAAGCACCAAGACCTTGTCCCTAGCGTGTACTTATGCTTCTACCCCCTCACGAGCGACCCGAATTCCATGACACTTCAAGATAACCATATCAAGTCCGATATCAACAATCTCAAGGGTGCTTTATTACGCTCAGGATACAAGACACGATTAGCGATAGTTCTGCTTGCGGACGGCGAAGGTGCACATCTGTTGTTGGCTGAAGGGATTCAAGAGAGACTGGAAAATATACGGAGAGGGACAGCGCTGGACCCAAAGTCGATCTTTTACATCCCATCACAGGAGTCTCAGGACGATCTGAAGCAGGTTGTTGATAATGTCTTGGGCGTGCTGTACACTTCAGCCGTGGAATACTATCGCGATCTCGGACGCCATGCAAGGAAGAAGCGATCGCGTGGCATAGCACCTCAACCGACCGTGCCACCTACGACTGGAACATCGCAGACGCTCTCACTCCCAGATTGGAATTTCAGATACGATTTCAAGTCAGCCATATTCGCCGAGTTCCGACAAGAGACAGATGCGGCGCTGCAGTTTTTCAAACAAGCATACGAGGTACTTCTTGGACAGGATGTGCTGGACATAATCCCCAGTTGGAGCCCTCGCTGGAATGAAGCGCGACTTGTAGCTGATGTCATAGCTATCCGATGCTTAAGATGTTACCTGTGGCTGGGACAAACTACGCTTGCTGTTAGAAAGTGGCATTCGCATCGAGAACGAATAGCTGACTTTGTCGATCGACGCGGACGAGGGACCAACAATTATGGGTGGCAAGCCTGGGAAGCTCGGTGGGCTACAGTTATGGCCAACCTGATTGAAAGAGTTGGATTACCGGCTTTGGCTCCGGCAACGGGAGCTCTTTATGTCCCGCCGGACAAGTCCGTTCTGGGCGAGCGAGTGTCACCATGGGAGCTGCTGCATCATACGGGCTACTGGTATCGTATAGCGGCACGTCATCTTGTGGCTCGTCGAAAGCTCGCGCATCAGATACCCGAGGAGGATAGGAACTCGCCAGATACAACTCCCGCTTCAGCGGTAGCCAGCAAGGCCTTCGCATACGATACATACATGTGCCCAGAGCCGTACCAGGAATATCCGATATCGGGCCAAGGAGTAAACCACTCACAATTGATTATCGATTGCCTCAAGGCGGCGAGCTCGCAATTCCAAGCTCGAAAGCAAGGACGCATGACAGCTGAAATATCGTTGGAATGCGCCAGAGAGTTCGCCAAGATGAAACGATGGAACGACGCTGTGGAAATCCTGCTACCATTCTGGAACGATGTTGGGTTCAGATCGGAGGGTTGGCTCAATATATTGGAGGACTTGTGTTTGACTTTGCGAAGAATCGCTGTGGGAGCTGGCCGTACAGACCTAGTGGTAGCTGCGGATTGGGAGCTCATGAGCAACAGTGAGTGTTCTCGGCTCATAATCTGGAGTGTAATGTTTCTAACGATAACCAGAGTTCGTGCGACAGCCACAGTGGCATTATGACATTACCAGATCACTGGAAGGAATTTCGGCACAGGAAAAGCCCTCAATCAGTCTATGTGACGAAAAGACCGGATCGTTCATTTCGGCGTCTTTCGTCTTCCGGAATAAAGAGGGCAAGGCTGGCGAGACGTGTACCGCACAGCTTGCGCTCACCTCACACACGTTTCTCGACGCTGCTCCGATCACATTTGACTCCTTAAAGGTTGAGTTCAATGGGAGTTTAAGACCAATACTACTGGAGCATGGGACTTCAGGAGACGAGGACTCCTCAACGACCTCAAAGGTCTCCATTTTATCATTATCGCTGAAGGAAGACTATGGTGAAGATTCCGAGGATGAATTGCCGACATTACTTCGAGGAACTTCGGACTTGACACTCCGGCCTGGTCAAACGCGAGTGTTTGAAATGAAAATTCCTCTTAGAGAGCCAGGTACCGCCATAGCCTCATCCGTTACGCTCTCACACAGCAATAAGAGCTTTGACCTTGACGCTCAAATCGGTATTCGCGACACAGATCCCATTGTTGGTTGGTATATTCAGGGCTCATCGAAACCCAGAAGTAGCCGACCAGAAGCAGGCACCATCCGTATTCAACCTCGGCCGCCAAAGATGGAGATCAAACTTTTGGAACCCCTGGCTCAGTACTACGCAAACGAGGCTATCGACTTGGAGGTAGAACTGATTAATGCCGAGGACGAATCCGCTACTGCTAAACTGGATATTCACCTCTTTGGAAAAGAAGTACCAGCAATCCGAGTGGTGGCTGATGGCCATGAGGGCAGCGCCGACGCATCCACAGAGGAGGCCAAAATCTTAGGGCTTCCATTGGGTGCCATCAAGAGCACAGCATCAGTCAAGATGGTGCTTCATATAAACCCTGCATCAGCCCCTACGGCATTTGATCTACAGTTGAAGGCGTTGTACCACCTAGACTCGGATGTCGCAACCCCGATCATGCAATCATTGACACTTCAGCTCAATATTGTGAATGCATTCGAGGCGAATTATGACTTGGTTCCACGACTACACCCTGGACCATGGCCAAGTCTTTTTGACTCAGAGGGACTTGGAGATATGGAAGAAGGTGTTGCCCGAGGCTTCACGCAAAAGTGGTGTCTACTATGCCACTATGCGTCATTCGCCCAAGAAGACTTGAAAGTTCTTGGGATGGATCTCAACGTAGTCTCATGCGTTGGTGGTGCAAGATGCAACGTGGCTCAGGGACCGAATGTGTCACAAGAAGGGGTCATCGTTGCCCCCAAGACGATGCATGAGGCACAGTTCGATCTGGTAGCCCAGAAACTCACGATGGAAGATCGACACCCTGTAACAGTCGAATTAGCATTTGTCATCCGATGGCAACGTCAGAACCGCAGTGATGGAGCAGTCAACACAACAACCATGCCCGTTGGTAAATATTTGGTGTTGGGCACGGAGCCGCGAGTGCTGGCATCCGTGTATCGCGCCACCAAAACAGAAGAGGGCATGCCAGGGCTGATGCAACTGGACATGACAGTCGAAAATCCGTCCAATCACTTCCTTACCTTTGGTCTCACCATGGAACCGAGCGAGGACTTTGCATTTTCTGGATCAAAGCAAACGACACTGAACCTATTACCGCAGTCGAGGCGGACAACGACCTATCGGTTGTTACCGCACGTCAATGGAGGATGGATAAGGCCGAAACTGACGGTGCGAGACAAGTACTTCCAAAAAGTGCTACGCATAATACCGACAGAAGGGATGAAGATTGACGAGGAGGGACTTTTGGTCTGGGTACCTGGAGAGGAAATGGATCAAGAGGAGAAGGCTGAAGAGCAAGCATAAAATTTTATAGATTCGCACATTTCAAGTCAACAATGCAAGCGTTTGAGGGATGCATGCATGGATGGGTCAGATAGATGGTGGGTGTCATAAATGAGGTTATCACGTAAATTATGAGGATTGATGTCAGCTTGTTCACAAAAATGCATTTGGAGGGATCTACTGGTCACAGCAGGCGGAAGACTGTATGACAAGACGTCGTGTATAGGTCCTTACTACGTATAAGGAAATGACAAGGTTTCACGACCAGCAACACAATGCAAGGGCTTCACCGGTTTAAGTGTAACGTGTAAAACGTGCGTCAAGATTAAATTTTCAACGTCAAATCATGAACAAGTACTTGTCCATAGGTTCGGTCGTCGGCCTTTAGCAAAGAGCGTCCTTGTGTGCGAGAGAGATTGTTTTGATCCGCCGGGGTTCGGAGATAGATACGGAGAATCCAGTTGAATCCGAAAATGCTAGGTGCGAGACTCCTAAAGTGGATCTGACAGGATAGAAATCATGAAACGGGCAAGCTTGCCGAGTAAAATTAGATGACTCAGCCAAATCTTAAAGGACAAGAAAGCGGACCAACAGCGGTCGAGACCACGTTGAGAATGGGAGATCGACCCTTGGCACGGGATCCATGCCACTGGACCGGGAGTCAAAGATGGTGCTTATGTTTAGCGTGTGCCTTGTGGAGATGTCATTAAAAGGGTTTTCGTAGAGGCTAGATACGAGGAGAGGAGCCTTGAGTGTGTACGAGTATCAAGATCAAGAGTTGGAGTGTCTATAACGGGCATCGATATCGCCATGCAGTGATATATCTCTGTGTTACAGCAGAACTCAAAAGGTGTGAAAAAAATGTCACCATTTACAGCAAATAATACAACTGTTTCCAAATCAATGACTCTTCCAATTAAGCCACCCTTCGGACATCGGCCTTGGTCAATTGTCCGACCCACGCGTGTGCATGACAGTTCAGCTCGCCTATCGTGTCAAACTCGCAACGAGAATCAGCCCGATTATACTGGAGAACAGGGGGGGGACAAAGGCGCTGATCGTGTATGTCTTTGGTTGCTGACTGGCTGTAGCTGTCGCCGGCCGGTACACGGACGAATGCATTGCCGCGTCTCCACGACGGACGTTTGTTCCATTATCGTAATCACTAATAATAATGGTGCTCGGATACTTTTGATGTTTGGGTTTGTCCATGAGACGAGACTAGGGGGGGAATGTGTGGTTGATTTTAGAATTCATCACATGAGAAGGGAAACTACTGACAGTGCCAGTTACTGACACTGACATAGCTAATTATTTATTACCTCCAGCTTATCTTTAATCTTCTCGTCTGCACGTAGTATCCCCAATTCTCGCTTTTCTTCGCCCTTTGCTTGCAAACGACGGAAGAAGCAAACACTAGGAGGCCGCATTTGTTTTCTCCCTTTCCTCGCCGGAACAAAACACACTTGGTTGCCTGGTTGGGCTGCCTACACTCTCCACCAGAAGAACACTACGGTTATTAGTACATAAAACACTTGCAGTTCTTGTCTTTTTTTTTTTTCTCTCCCTACGATAATTTTACGACATCACCATGGCTACGACTACAAACGCAATGGTTGAAGAAACTCGTCTCTCTTCTGATGAAAAGACTGAAGTTGGATCCAACAACGTCCTCGACACTTCCAATGACAACAAGGAGCAGCAAGCTGGTTCTGTTACCGCCAGCAACAACAATGCCGCTAACGATGAGCCTCAATACCCTGGCGCTGCAAAGCTTACCCTGATCATTTCATCTCTGTGTCTCGCCATCTTTCTCGTCGCTCTTGACCAAACCATCATCGCTCCCGCACTCGGCGCCATCACCGCGCAGTTCCAGAGTGTCAAGGATATTGGATGGTATGGATCTTCCTACCTTCTTACCACCACGGCTTTGCAGCCCATGTACGGAACTATCTACAAGTACTTCAATGTCAAGATTGCGTACCTCACTGCTGTCTTCATCTTTGAGATTGGAAGTTTGATTTCTGCTGTTGCGCCCACTTCTGTCGCATTCATCGTCGGTCGAGCTATTGCAGGAGTAAGTTTTACCTCTAATGTTTCTATCTATGATCCCTTGCTAACAGCGCTCTCAGATTGGAACGGCTGGTCTCTTTTCTGGATCTATTGTTATTCTCTCCCTCATCAGTACGTTCAAAATCAACAAACCACCTCAGCAGCCTATAACTAACCACACCTTCAGTGCCTCTTGAGAAGCGTCCTCTTGCTTTTGGTCTCATTGGTGGCATGTGGGGTATTGCTTCCGTCGCTGGTCCTCTTCTTGGAGGTGCCTTTACCGACCATGCGACCTGGCGTTGGTGTTTCTACATCAACCTGCCCATCGGTGGCATCGCCATGATCATCGTCTTCTTCTTCGTCCATGTCAACCGCAACGACTCGGACACTATCAACATGTCCTTCATGGATCGCGTTCGCAAGCTCGACCTTGCTGGCGCTGCCATCTTCATCCCTGCCATCGTCTGCTTGCTCCTCGCTCTGCAATGGGGCGGCGCCGAATATCCTTGGAGCAACTCTCGTATCATCGGTCTCTTCTGCGGCTTTGGAGCCATGATCGCCATTTTCATTGGCATCCAATTCTGGAAGGGTGATGAGGGTACCCTCCCCCCTCGTCTGTTCAAGAACCGAGACACCTTGTCCGCCATCATTTTTGCCATGTTCTTTGGTGCCGGCTTCTTCCCCCTCATCTACTATCTCTGTAAGTTTTCCTTCACCCTTCTCATACCTCACCGGACTGACAATTCCCAGCTCTTTACTTCCAAGCCATCCAGGGTGTTAGCGCCGTCCAGGCTGGAATCAAGATTCTCCCCCTCCTCCTCGCTACTGTGCTCTGCTCCATTGTCTCGGGAGGCCTCATCACCGCCATTGGTTACTACAACTATGTCATTATCCCTTGTATGGTTCTTTACACTATCGGTTGTGGCATGCTCACAACCCTCGATGTTCATTCTCCTCTCAAGGTGTGGTTCGGCTACCAAGTTCTCGCCGGTCTGGGTATTGGTGCAGGTTTCCAGATCGGTGTTCTTATCATTCAAACCGTCTTGCCTCAGGAATGGGTTCCTGTTGGCACGGCCGTCGTCCAGTTTGGCCAAGCTTTCGGAGGTGCCATTTTTGTGGCTGTATCTCAAACTGTCTTCCAGAATGGCCTTATCGACACAATCAAGGCTGACAACATTGGCATCGACCCAACCATCTTCATCAACACTGGAGCTTCAGAGATCGAGGATACTCTGAGAAAGATGGACCGCCTGGACGCCCTTGACACTGTTCTCGAGGCATACATGAAGGGTCTTCGAGATACCTTTTACATCTCTCTTGCTTGTGCTGCCTGCGCCCTTATTGCTTGCCTTTGCTTCCGATGGAAGTCTGTCAAGAAGGGTCCTGATGGTGAGGACAGGAAGCCTGAGCCTGCTGTGCCTGTCTAGAGGGATCGGAGCATCGATTCGTAATTTGACGATTGTGATTTTGTATAGATACCCCGAGACATCTCTCTCCTCTTGGTTGCATTTAGCGCTGGTAACAATAAGTGTCCAATAGCATAGAAGGTTAATAGAAAGTAGTCTTACTGTATGAAAGTTCTCTCATTGTGTATCATCTGGTGGTCGGTCCCATGAGACCCGCGTTTTCCTATTCCTTGTCTTTACTCCCACATCGGCGCCCACAAATTTGAGTACCCAATCTTTAACTTGCTTCGCCTTTTGTAACTGCGGGTGCATCTGACCACGCTTGGAGAGCTCACGCGTCGAATAAAGACCGGATCCATCCCTTCTCCACAACAGGCTCACCTTGGTCAAGCCCCTACGGAGACTCTGACCGTATACTTTGTCCTTAAACACGTGGAGAGCCACGTTCTGCATGAGAACTACATCTTGACGCCGAAGGGCACTAATATCTGCAGCTGCAACATTCTCTTCCGCAAGCCAAAAAGTCACAGCGAATCCTGTCTTTGTATCGTCACCTAGAAGAATCTCTACTAAAGAGAGGTTGCGACCCCAACGCGTTGTGACGGTTCGCGGCTGTGCGATGGATATAATGCCGGCAATAATATTGAGCGTGACAGTTTGCGGATTGAGAGCCAGAATCCTCCGAGCTGGCGGTATATCTTCCAAATCAGAAAGATGAGAAGAAATACTCTCTCTCACATTCAACTGTCCTGTCGAAGGAGTCGTAATAAAGGACGTCTCTTCAAAAGTCGTCTCCTCAAAGCTATCAAGCTGTGATGAGGGAAGGGAATTGTGTAAAGCCAAAGAATGGTCATAAAACTGCGATAACACATTCACCGGATCTATGCCCTCAAATGACTGAGATGGTTCATTGAAAGAGAATTCAGCCGTGGTGAAGAATTCGGATTGGTTGGCAAGGTTGATGCTGATATTATGGGTCTGGCTGAAGCCTGTATGAAGCGGTTTTCTGTTCAGCGGAAGAGAACGCCATGGAGCGAGATGCAAAGGCGGTGCTGGGGCTGTTTCTTGAGGGTCCAGCCCGAGAAACTCAGCAAAGGAGTCATCAATTTGTGTTATTGTACAGGATTCTGTCGTGAGAGATGAAGCCGGTGGTGCGCCAGCGAAAAAGAGTAAGCGTGGTGCCATGACGTTAACCGCATGCAGCTGAATCGTAATCTATTTGAAGCTCCTCATGATTTCGCCGAGAGAATGTGCCGCCTAGGATAGCAGCTGCGTAAGATCTCGATCAGATAAGCCAAGATTCACGATGATGCTTTTGGTGTTGGGCTGATGCTAAAGAGAGATCGGTCTTGGCCACTTCCCGGCCGCAGGTACCGAGGTATCCCCCACCCCCACAACTCCCGTGCGCCCCACAGGCGTTACCGAGGCCGCATCTTTAATCAACCTCGTTTCGTGTAACTTTATATAACAACATTATCTGTTCTTATCTTCAATCTTACTATTAGTCCTCCAATACAACTGTAACTTACCTACTCGAACGTGTTACTGTCTGCGTCAGCTGGCGTGCCAAAGATTCGTCACAATGCCATCCTTCCCCTTCACCATACAAGAGCATACAATTGAAGCATCGCATATTCGAGAATACGCCCGCGCGACAGCTCACTCCCAGGATGAGAAGCTATACCTTCACGTCAAGCAATATACACCCAAGGATAACCCGAATCCTCAAAAAGGTGACGTAACTATCATCGGAGGACATGCCAATGGCTTTCCCAAGGCAAGCTCATCTCAGTACTTGTACAAACACATTTACTAATGTATATAGGAACTATATGAACCTCTCTGGGAAGAGTTCTACAATGAATCAAAACGCCGAGGTATCCGTATTCGAAGTATCTGGATAGCAGATACAGCATGGCAAGGCAAAAGCGGTCTTATAAACCAAGATGCACTTGGCAATGACCGTAAGGTTTACCTTTTCACATACCGCTTTACAATGCTGATATCTTCACAGCAAGCTGGCTCGACTATGCCCGTGATATCCTTCACATGATTAACACATTCCGCCCTCCGCCACCGATAATGGCAATGGGTCACTCTTTTGGCGCAAACGCTCTCACTAACGTTGCCCTTCTTCATCCCCGCATCTTTACATCGCTCGTGCTGCTCGACCCCGTCATCTCCCACTTCGCCTCCACGCCTGGCGCTAGAAGTGCTGGCCCTGCAGCAGCGAGTATGTATCGTCGGGAAGTCTGGCCCTCGCGCGAAGAAGCAGTCGCATCTTTCAGTCGCAGCCCTTTCTACAAGTCCTGGGATCCTCGTGTGTTACAGCGGTGGATAGACTTTGGTATCAGAAACGTACCCGGTGAACAGAGTGTAACTTTGACCACGACAAAACATCAAGAGATCTTCACTTTCCTACGCCCAAGTTGGCAGGCCTACGACGCTGAGGGTAAGAACGTGATTCACCCTGAACATACCCCGGATCTCGATGCCAGTCTCAACCGTCGCTGGTCCACATATCCCGTCTACCGACCCGAGGGGCCCAATACCGTTGAACGACTTCCCAACGTCCGGCCCAGTGTCCTATATGTATTCGGTGCCAAGAGTGATGTTTCTCCGTCAGAACTCCAGGACGAGAAGATGGCTCTCACAGGAACCGGTGTCGGCGGCAGTGGTGGCCAGGCTAAGGGTCGTGTCAAGAAGGTTGTCGGAGACAAGAATGGTCATTTGATTCCCATGGAAGACCCACGCTTGTGTGCAAGTGCCGCAGCCGATTGGATCAAGGCTGAGCTTGAGAGATGGTGGGCAGATGAACGCCAATTCGAAGAGTGGGCAAAGAAGTCTAAAGAGGAAAAGACCACCGTTTCGCAAGAGTTTCAACATCACATAGGCAAGCCTGCACCTCGCCGAGCCAAAACCAGCCCAAAGGCAAAAATATAAAGATGAAGCAATTTCGCCTTGCTTTGATTTCATATACATATAGAGCAAGTCACAAAAAATAATCTATGATCAGTAACATGAATTTGCAAGTTTCTGGTCAAGTAATTTAATATTCTGCGCACCAATTTTTATCTTCTTTCTTATTGAGGAACGTTATCACTTCTCTTTTCTCTCGAGTTTCATGCTAGGCTGTTGTTGAATTATCCTGAAGCTTTTATCGTATGCTCATCTCTGAAGAGGTCGCATGCTGGTTTCTGCTTGGCATCTATTCTCGACTTCTTGATATAAGCTTCGCACTCAGATGGCATCTGATTGCTTGATCTTTGCGCTGTACCCCCTTTGATAAGCCGCGATTGCCCCTCTACCGGTTTTTATTTCCAGTTGAACGGTCTTTCAGGCCTTAATCCGTGCCTTGGCATTCTATTGACCATGCTACTCTCCTCCAACTGAGATGTGTTTAATTTAAATTTTGGCTCTTTATTGCCTCTCTCGGACCTGAGTTGTAATTCGAAGATATCAGAGCAAGGACTCAAGTGAGTTGGAATCATGATGAATGACCCCAGAAAATGATGATCCAGGTATTTCTTACCCTGAGAAGATATTTCGTAAATCTTTTGAAGAACTTCTCAATCAAAGTAAAGGGGGCCCAGTATTCTCTCCCCATGGTCGGTCGCTTTCGAATCCTGTAGAAAAGTTTCAGTCAATGCTTATAACCTTATTCGATATCTCCGCGCAATTGGACAAATTCCAAAGAATATATCGTAAATATGGTTTCAGGAGAGTTGAGGGGCAAAGGACAAACAAAAACCCAAAGGCACGAAAAGAGCCCGCACTTCTCTGTATTTTCTTTCCTCCCCTCCTTCCCTTGCCATCACCACCACCTACCAAGCCTTCTCCAACCGAATTGAACGATTCGACTTCATTTTGCCTTCTCCTGTTGACATCTCCATCAGTCAAGGCATGTCAGTTACTCATATTGAGCCGGAGCATCCGCAGTCGATGACCTTGCGGGAGTTCTATGCCACTATCAATCAAGCCTGTCTCTCCTACAGCCAAGATGATGTCAAACGGAACCAATATCGAAAAGCCCGAGTGCTGTGCGTTTGCTACGAGGCAGACACGGACAGTCACCAAAATATCGAAAGCACCAGTGAGCGAGTACGAGATGTCTTCCAAAATACCTATGGGTACAATACTGTCGGCCTCATGATCCGGAAAGAAGACAAATGCCCTCAAAAAACATTGACATTGGCTCTCAGGGGTCTGTTTGCCGGCATGAAAGAAGATTGTCTAGCTATCCTGCACTACATCGGCCACGGAGGGCAGAGCCAAAAGGCTATCTTCCCCTCTGTATGGGATAACATTCTCTATCCCTGGGAAGCCAATGTCTTGATTATTTTCGACTGCTGCTGTGCTGTTGGTATTAGTGGTAACATATTCCAACGCAAAGAATTCATCTACGCGTACAGTCTCGAGGAAAACCCATGTCAGAGTCTCGGTTGCGAACGTGGCTTCAGTAGCAATCTTGTACAGCAACTACGGCATGCTTACGAAAGTGGACATGTATTATCTACATCACAGCTCTACAGCCGTCTGGCTACAAAGAGCTTCGCCATGAATGACGCTTGGCAACCGGAGCTGGATTCTTTACCTCATTTCATGCGACATCCTAAAGACCACGGGCCGTCCATTCTCCTGCAGCCCATGGGCTTTGGGAACAGGATGCAATGGGTCCCAGCCCCTTGCCAAACTTTGGCCACTCAGGCAGCTGATGTTGTTTTGTCTGTTCAAATTGAGAATGCTGAGAAGGAGACATTAAAAGCCGTGCAGACTTTGATCCAAAGACACCCATTGGCTGCCGGCCGTGTCCGAGTCGACGAGTTGTACAAGAGAACAGACAAATGTATCGTCGTCGCCACATTCCAGGTTTGGTACAACTTACTGGACCATCCAGGTATACTTCCTATTGGGTATGAGTTCAAACGTGCGACTGGTCTCTAGAAACGACTCCGGGATCGATCGAGAAGACCTCTGACTGCGCAAGACGGCCCGCCACATTGGCCCCGGCCTCAACAGTAGCCTGTTGCACAGAATACGAATAATTATGGCCATAGAAACTGCGGTGAAATGACTACGACTGGAGGACAAGCTAGACTCGAGGTATCATTCGTCGCGTGATAGCGGGTGTACTTCCCACGCAGACGGGGCGCCTGATCATCTACCATTTTCAAGGAATCGAATATATTGATGAGTTTCAAAGATTTTCCAATATAAGTAGTTTTATATTTGTTGCGGCTAATATGGTATGGTTGGATCTGTAAACTCGTCTTTAAACTCATCTACAGGCGACCATGAACCCTGCTGGCACTGGGAAGATTTTTTAATGGCTAAGGCTTTACATCCAGAACATTCACGTCTATTAGCTCGAGATCCATCACTTCATCGGCTGGGCAAAGGGATTCGGTCGAACCTGATGTGCAACATTGTCGCTTGCAAGAGGAACAAACTCAGTGTTATCACCAACAACATGTGAATTGGCGTTAGATGGCCTGTCACTTCTCGTTCTTTACCCGATTGGAAACTTTCTTACTTTGTTGCCAATTGCGGCTTTTATAAAAATTTATTAACAAACTAGAGGCTATCTGTCGCTGTTGTCCTTGTAAAGTAACGATAATAATATCGCTATGGAAAAAAGCAAATCCACTGTCGTGTTCTCATCATTAACCCAGAAAGAAGTAAAAATTCGCCTCCCCATCAACACAACAAATGACAGTCTTCCAAGAATCAAAAGCGCAATTTTTCAAAGGCCAATTGCACTTTAAATGTAGTACATAGAGTTGACCAGTCTGGAGTGGACTTTCTTGCCGGTACTGTGGACTGAGGATCCAGCGGTGATAACGCTGTCCCCGTCGCTTTCTTCGAAAAACTCAGGTCGATGAGCTCGAGCCCGAGTACAAACAATGTCCGCATAGTAAGCCGGAGGGCAAATGCTCACAGCCTTGGTGGCCCGTCCGAACAAGTAGCAGAGCTCATGAGTGAACTTTTCAAGCTCATTGGCTGCCTCGTCTTTGAACTTGGCTCGGAAGATCTCATCCAGCAGCACCGTGTAGTGCGCAGGACGGGCGGTGCCTTTGATGCTTGCGTGTGCGGTAAGATAAAAGTCCCAATATCGAGCCTCCGTGATACCTCGGTCTACGACGGTACCATTCTGTGTATTGTGGTTCTTCTCCATCGCGTTTTGCTCCGAGGTGGGATAGAAGCGAGTCTGGTGTCGCTTGACAGAAACGATGATAGAGATCTTGGGTCCCTTGTTCTTTGGGTACTTGGCATTGCATGCAATGCGGATGCGTGGCAATTCTGTCCGAAGAACCTGGGCGAACTGACCAGTCGACACGCCGTCGCGGAAGATGACAATGTTCTCCGGCAACTCTCGGTTGTACTTTTGCCAGAGCTCAAGGCGAGACTCAAATGCTTGAGTCAAAGTTTCATCAAGCATTTCCTGTTTAGACGACTGTTCCCAAGAGTAGGCTGGCCATTGCCCCATGTCCCGGTCAATGGTTGCCACCAAACCAACCAAACTGGGTGCAGCATCGCTCTTGTCTGGAGACATATTGGTCGGGTGCGTAACGTCGTAGCCAACCACCATCGTTCGTCCTTCTTTGATAAGGCCAACCTCATTCAGAAGTTTGTGATTGACACCACCAGTCTTGAGGTTCCACTTGAGGGCAACATTCGCGAAATACTGAGAGTTGCTTTTGCGAAGCTGAAAACCTTGAACACAAATGGTATGAATACCGTAAGTACAATCGCCAAAGGTTTTGATCTTGCCATAGACTTGAGAATCTGATGTCCCGAGAATAACGAGAATGAGCTCGATATTGTTGTTTTGAGCCCAGATGAAAACTTTCTCTGCCTCATGGCTGTTGACTGTTTCACCCGGCGGTGGAACAGGCTTGTTTACAGTGATGTTCATGGACTTCATGAACTCGGCGAACTCGCGGACGTTTTGAGTATCCACCGGCTGAGCTCTGTCCCCCGGGCCCCCCAGCAGGACGTTGACATAGGTCCATCTTGCGACCGGCTTACCGGGCTTGAATACTTTAACATCTCTCATGTTCCAAGACCCATTACGTGGGTCGACGGGTTTGGGTCTTCTCTGTTGGTCAAGATAAGCAACTCTGGGCACTGTAAGGACGCGTCCTTGGACAGTGAGGAGCTGCCGGCCAACTTGAATGCCAAAATGGCCCTATAGCGGTTAGTATTTTCCAGTTCCGGGTTTTACATCACATACCAGAACTTCGTCATCGAGGCCGAGAGTTTGCCGGGCATCCGTAGTAATAGACAGGGCATTCGCATATGGTGTTCGGCAAGCGAAGTTCACCATATCGGTTGACTCGGCGCCATTCAGCTTGGCTTTCACTGACTGTCCAGGTTGGATCTCAAGGAACTCGGCCGGGACAAAGACAGGCTTTGCGGCCGTGCCAACATTGAAAACAGGATAGTTTGCTAGGTCAATATTGTACTCTAAACAACATGTTAGATCAGTAGCGAAGGCGGAGGATGGAACATACTTTGCTTGTAGTAGTCGGCAACGGTGATGTATCGGCTGTTCCCCTCGCTTTCCATCCAAAAACTCACATCTCCCGGTCCAATCGCAAAATCTGTCTGGGTGCGGAACTTGGGAGGCTTGTCTGAATCGCGGCATGCTTTGCTGATTTCGCGGATCGACACTAAGCCATGGAGAGCCTTGGACTTTCGCACTTCCTTGCCGTTCCCATATTTGGTCCTTATCCATACGCGGGTCTTGGGTAGGAATTTGTTGAGTAACTTCAACTTTCTGGACATTTGAGGTGAGGCAGTCGCATTTACTCCGAAACCGTCGAAGAACTGGGCGCAAGGGCCGTCAATCTTGAAGACACCATGCGTGACATTGACGTTCAAGAGGAGGCGGCCAGTGCCCAGGCGGACGGATTGGAAGTATCCACGCACAGCTTTCAATGCTCTGTCTCTGCCCAAGCCAACTTCGTTTCGACGGTTACCGCTCTCGAATGCGAAGAAGCGCGAGCTACCCACGGCACTGATTTCATCAAGCTTGGACCTTGGACCAAAGCCAAAAATAATGTTCAGGGCATCAATGACATCTGGGAACTTGGGGAAGGCCATGGCTCGGGTAGGATTGTTGCCATCGTCGGGGTTCAGGGGCACATCGTTCGAAGCGCCAGTCTTCGAATTGACGTACTTGAGCATTTCATCAACACGAGCTTCTGCAGGGCCATTGAAAACAACCTCGAAGAGATCCATCTTTTCAGAGTTTGCTGAAGATGGCATGTTGAATCGAATTGTGTTGTCACGCTCAAAGTTGAGCTTGCGCAAAGAGATCAGCTGTGACTTGAACTCAGTCGCAAGAAGCAAGGTGCTGTCCTTCTTTGTGAGTTCATTGAGCGCTTCCTTGATAACAAAGTAGAGCTTGCGGCCCTTGACCTCACGAGGGCCGGATTGTTGAGACTTGGCAGGTTTGCCCCCCTTTCCCTTAAGCTTGGCGGGGCGCGCCTTGGTCTCTTCTGGTTTCTCGGTCACAATCTCCTTGACCGTCATAGTGTACTTGTAGATGACTGGGGCTTTGGTTTTGACTTCGTAGTAATTGGCCCACAGTGTGACAGGCGTTCCTTTGCTTCCGAAAGCTGGTCGTGGAGGAAACTTTCCCATGTCCTGCTTGGCTTCCATAGACAAGCTTCCCATCTTGGAGGTGAGCTGAGCGACAGAAGTGGTTTGGTTTCTCACCACATCATCTTCAAGTTTCGCAACGGCAGCATCTGGTGCGGGAACATTACCCCCGGCGCTACATCAGTTAGCATCGAACAACGGTACGGCATCTGTAATCAGAAACAACATACGTAAAGACAGCAGGCCCTTCGGGGGCACTGAAGCCGCCACGGCCACCTCGTGATCCTCCACGACCACCTCTAGGACCGCTGAAGCCGCCACGGAAGTCGCCAGGGCCTCCATCACCACGACCTCTGCCGCGGAAATTGCCATCACCTCGTCCTCTTCCGCCTCTAAAGCCAGAGGAGCCAGCAGGGTTACCGCGTCCACCACCACGACCATCTTGATAGCCGCCGCCACGTCCTCCGCGGCCACGACCACCACGACCGCCACGATCTGCCATGTTTATCAAGACTAGTGACAGTCAAGGGGTATGTGGATAAGATAGTAAGATGTGAAAGGTAGTGAGCGATGTGCAGAGGGTGAATTGTTGATACTGGTCAAAGTTGATAATAAGAACCAAGCTCAAAAGGCAGCTCCTTGATGATGATATCTGTAAGATGTTGATGGAAATAAGAATGAAGTGTTTGGTGAGAGTGAGAGGAGTGCAATTGAAGAGGAAGGAGTTGGGTGGCTTTATGTGAGAGAAAGGGCTCTGCCCTTCTCAGATGCCTTGGGTGCGAATCACTGCCAAAGCCATCACTATGAGCCTGATTTGCTGAGACACAGCCTCTCTTTTGAGAGTGATTGGGCACTGGTGACAAGAAGTGGCCTGGTCACTGCTTCCAAGTGACAAAGAGGCTTGACAGCAACAGCTGCAGAGGAGTTCAAAGAGATCGGCCAGTGCCAGGGACTGACGGGAGAACTAACTATCGCGGCAGCTAGGAAGGTTTAGGAATTCGCGCTTTTCTTCTCTCTACGTGCCGAGCTTGGTTATGCAGCTCGTAAAATGGTCGGCCTCCCAGAGCTACCATGACGTTATGCTAGTTCCGCTGGGGCTGATGAGATTATCTGATTGTCGTTGGCCTTCAGCGAGAATCACTACCCTGGATGAACTTAATCACGCCCACCGTTTCCCCGTTGGAAACATAAGTCACTTACAGGTACCGTATGCTCGGGTTGGGTGTCACCTCATCATGTTCAGTCACGTTCTGGAGATACATGATATGGATGCTCGCCTATTCCAGGTGGGTCAACAGTCACTGTATCAAAATGCGCTGACCGCTGGTTTCCAATCACAGAGGCCAGCAAAAACAACTCATGTATCAGTGCATGCATACCTTTGTCAAATGGGAAAGAATTTGCCTGGACACAGACCCTCTGAGAAGCAGGCTGGGCAGTGAGTCTTGGCGTCTACGGCTGATTGCAGGTCACGATAACGGCGATCCCTGCCTTACAAGTAACTCTTTAAGATCCATGGGAACACAATCGTTGTTAGACGAGATTTCGCCAACTGTCCCATGCTCAGCCGGAAGCAAAGAACAGTGTTAGTGGCTGTTCCGGTCTGCATCTTGGTGCGCCAACAACTTGTAATTCCTCCACTGGATTTCTCATATGCGAGACCAGCCCTGCGGGTTCGGATAACCAAACATGCAACACATGATAGATGTTTGAGTTTGAGCATTTGCAGCCGCATCGCATCGCACAAGGGGATTTTCTCTTAACATTTCCCCACTGACTACCTAGGTAGGTATTGCTTGCTTTATGCTCTACACCTGGTCCTTTGCTTACATTGAGCCATAATTTGTCGAGATGTGCCGTGTAACTTGAACCATATCATGAAACTCAGAACCGAAATGACATCTTGGTTGTTATGTTGAAGACCTCAGAATCTCAGGCTCTGGCAACGTTACCACTCTCAGTAAGAACTTATGCGTTGGTTAACTCATTCCTGATGCCGTACGCTCATTACGGCTGGAGCAACGCTCGGCTTCCCACATGGTTGAAACTCCAAGCAAAACAATTGAAAGGATATCATAATGGTTGATCACAAGTCGATAACTGTAAATACGTGCCATACCGTTACTGTTCATGTCGGTGCGTCTTTCTTGATATCTGATATCATCGAAACAACAGTCTAGACACACGGACAGACTTCAGCAAATGGACCACCCAGAACAAAGCTTGGTTAATCACTCCCACACCCTTTGCATGATCCGAATGCATAGAGAGCAAATCAAAGACAAGGCACCAATCATCTCATATTCCAAAAGTCCTAGGTGTGAGAACGGCACCAACCGGCCTAAGACTTACCATGTGCACCGGTCAACGCGGCTTCTACATCTGTCCTTGCAGAAAAGCCCAATGCCCCAAGAAAGGCATAGTTCCACACAGGCTTATCACCCAAGGGCATGTTTGCAAGATCGAAGTGGATACAATTGCATGGGACATATGTGAGTGGTGGATTGTGAATGGTCCTCCAGAACAAGTTCTCAACCGGTACCTCAAGCCAAGTTGTCAGTATTTCACATGGCATACACTCCTGGTTCCTACGGCCCTTTGTGCTGAGTGTCAAATTACATGTATTGATATCAGAGAGGAGAAGGACAACAATGGCAGGAGATCATCCCACAGAGGAAGAAGCAAGGACACTTAGTGATGGCATGAAATCAATGTCTTTTTGGATAATTAGACGTTTTGAGTAAAGTACATGCTGGATGCTCAAACTCAATAGATGTGTTACTTGACAAACAATATCTCATCAGGGACAAGTCCCCGAATGATCATCTTGCCTCTTTTCCAGCATGGCAATTCTCTTGCCTGAGACCATGTGATAAATAGTGCACAAACCTGCTCAGTCTCGAACACTTCAAAGGCCAGCACATCTCAGCTCACTTGATGTGTTGACTGATATCACGCAAACAGAGCATGCCCAGGGGTACAGTCCTATAGAATAATGAGCTATCAGCCACTGCTAAGCAGGTGACAGGGACTGCGCTGTATGTTACATCAGGAGAAGCATTTGATCAGCTTGAAAGGATACGGTAAGATACGAATAGAACTTTTACCTATCTGCACACCTAACCTCAACTCCACCATCTAACAACGCCGCCCATTTCCCCAACATGCACACAAGATCACCCATGGCTCAATGACACGCCGGTCTATTCAAGTTGGGCCCATGCAGGTAGCTCGTTTCATGATTTGATATGTCCTGCAGTCGCAACCTTAAGGATCTCATCCTCCAAGCCCGAGACATGATGAATCTCAATGCCAGCATCTTCAAGCGTTTTGCGACCTGTATTCTCCCCAACAAACGTCTCTGGCTCCTGAACGCCAACATAAACCTGGTTGATCCATGACTTTTGGCGCAACACCCTTTCAACACAGGGTAGTTTACCGCTCAAGCGCTTGAAACAGGGTTCAACGGTGGTGTATAGAGCATGAGGGGTGCTGATAACATCCGGTAGCTTCTCTTCTGTCGTTCCATACCGCTCAGCGAGTTTGAGCAGACATGTTTCCTCCGCATGCGTGTTTCCAGGAAGTTCAAGGGTGTATCCTTCGGCAATGATGCTGTTGTCGCTAAGGCGTACAATTAGAGCGCCTACACGGAAGTTGGTGGGCTTTGGGGGCGAATTGTTGGCCAAGCCCAAGGCCCGCTGCATTGCAGCCTTGTGATTTCCAGGTTCTATAGTAGTCATATTGATTAAGGCAAGGCTTTTGTATGACCAGCTGGATGCATGGGTGTCTAGATGCGGGAGCTTTGACCCATCCTGAACGGTCGGTGGGCTTAAGCTCCGATGACCGAAAACACTTTAACACCGGACCCACACTGTCCCAGTGAGCGCGTCGCAACGCGTCTCCCACTCTAGCAACGAGCTTGAGCTTGAGTCAACTTGCCCTCAATACACCAGCAACCAAAATTCGTGAGATCGGTACAATGTCTGACCACGAAGATATCGCGGAGGCTGAACCTCCCACTATCGACCCATATGAGATCTTGAGCCTTGAGAGGACTGCGACGAGCGATGACATCAAGAAATCTTATCGAAAGGCTGCCCTTAAGAACCACCCAGGTTAGCCAAATACGCCCGCGATACAGATGGGCACCGCTGACCCTCTCTCTTTTCTTAATTATTTAGATAAGGTGCCACAAGACCAGAAAGATGCAGCGCACGAAAAGTTCCAGGCCATCGCATTTGCCTACGCCATCCTCTCAGACCCCGCCCGTCGCAAACGGTACGACGAGACTGGCTCGACTTCCGAATCGATTATAGACTCAGAAGGATTCAACTGGAGCGACTACTATCGAGAGCAGTATAAAGAATCTGTCTCCGGCGATTCGATCGAGAAATTTGCCAAGAAGTACAAGGGTTCTGATGAAGAGAAGGGAGATGTGCTCGATACGTACGAAGACTGCCAAGGTGACATGGATGCGCTGTACGAGAGAGTCATTCTAAGCGACGTATTGGAGGATGACGAACGTTTCCGTAAGATCATCGACGAGGCGATCAAGAGCAAAAAAGTTCCTAGCTTTCCAGCCTACACCAAAGAGACGAAGAAGAAGCGAGAAACTCGTGCGAAGAAAGCCCGGGAAGAAGCTACAGAGGCTGAAGATTACGCAAAGGAATTGGGTGTTCACGATAAGCTATTCGGCGACAAGAAGGGCAAAAAGAAGAAGGGAAAGGGAAGCTCAGAGGACGACCTAGCAGCGCTGATCCAAAAGAGACAGCAGGATCGCTCGGAGAGTTTTCTGGATCATCTCGCTGAAAAGTACGGTGCTAAAGAGAACAAGGGAAAGAAGGGCAAGAAGCGGCGTGTTGAGGATGAGCCGTCGGAGGAGGCCTTCCAGGCAGCTGCTTCTCGCCTGAAGAGTTCGAAGCGATCGAAACGGTAGGGGTCAAGCAGAACTGGCATATCGGATTGCTGTAATACGGCGATTGGATCGGGAGATTTGGTGTTTGGGCGTAAGTTGATACACTACCGATATGAGGTAGTGATTTAGGGATTAAAAAAATTTTCAATTTTTTACCTCGGTACCTTAAAGCATTCGTATTGACATTGTAAAGACCCTGCTGGGTGAGACATGACTTACGATTACTTGTCTTTTGACGAGATGGAAAAGGCATCAGCGACAAAGGTAGAACAAAACTTAAGTAATGACGGGGTTGAGACGACAAACATAAAACACCTTAGGAGTTTTCCCCTAACTTCTATGTCCAAGGCAAGTTTTCTTGCGGAGAAACTAATCATATTCCACATAATAATACCTAATTTTTTTCTAGCAAATGTTCTCGGCAGCTCTACAACTTTATCAAGTTTCAACACTTCGTTTGATGTTGTCACGAGTCAGTATTTTTGTCCACTAGTGGTGGAGCCCTCCGAACTGAAAGCTACCATGAACATCGCCAGGTCTCACTTCACTTCCATGCCAGACCTTCTCTCACGACACATCACCACAACCAAATAAGCAAAAAGCGCAGTATCATATGGCGATGCTTAATAATGTTTAGGATTCGTCTAGGGAAGAGTGCTATCATGATGCCATGAGCGAATCCACCAAGCCCCCAATCTATCCTCGATACTGCTTTCATCTTGCGCCAACCGTGAACCAATGGTGCTTCTTTCGTGTGACCGATATCCATAGCCTTGGTCAGTACGAAGGTTTTGAAGGTAAGCACGGAGGTTGATTAGTATTTCCCTATGTACTGGACTGACACCTTGCAGGTGAAAATTTCTACTTCTATCGAAACCTACCCATCAAATGGGTGCGAATAGTTGGATTAATCGTCGCCATTGATGAATTCGCGAGCCGACGCGTCTATACAATAGACGATAGTAGCGGCGCCTGCATCGAGTGCACTATTTCAATACCAATCTCTGGTGGAGGTGATAGTCGCGCGACAACAGGAGATGCTGCTCCGAAGAAAAAGGACGTTGACACGGCTCAAATCACAGACCCGTTCCCAGATATTGACGTCGGATGTGTTGTTGACGTCAAGGGAGGCCTATCTACTTTCAGAGATGAGCGGCAACTCACCATTGAAAAGATGGCTATTGTACGAAGCACTGCGCAAGAGGTTACCCTATGGGAAAAGAGGGTCAGATTCCGGTCTGAAGTTCTCGACAAACCATGGATTTTACGAAGCAGCGAAATTCGAAAATGTCGTAAGGAAGCCGAACGGAATGAAGAGGAAGCGGAGAGGAAACGAAAACGGATTAAGGCAGTGGTGGAACCCCGAACAGCGAAGCAGACATTGAAGTCCGCGAACCATGATGAACAGGCCGTCCGGCAGCAGAAGCCGAACAAAGAGATGCGGCTGGATTTTCGGCAGATTCTTGAGCAGGGCGGAAGAGGCAAATATGATGCGCTGGGGTTATGAATGTGGGATGTCCTGATCGCTGGTGCATTTGCTAGGGTATTTTAGCGGGTGTTCATATTTAGATCGGGGACTAGAATAAGTAATGAAGAAGAGTTGCCAAGTAGTGATTGGCATGGCCAAGCGCATTGTGCCGTGGTCTGGAATGCGATTTCACAATCAACGTGTGGTTGACAAAAGTGTGCCAGAGACTCTTCTGAGACACGCCGGAACGACCACGTCACTAGACCACTCTGTCTCAATTTCTAACGAACTCCTTCGTCCTGGTGTTTGGGTGGATGTTACCAGGAGTCAACTGTTGTCTCAACGGTCTCTAACGTAAAATACCAGTCAAATGACTGCTCGGCTTGAATTAAGACTACCTTTCTTGTGAATGTAACGTCAACGATGAAGCGGTTGGAAATAAGTGGGAGAAAAGAGAGTTTGGACACCAGACAAACGACAAATGACTTCGTATTCATCAGGCGAGGTCATCGCAAGACTTAATGATCCATTGAGAGACAAATTTTTCAGATTGAATAAATAATGTAAAGAACGGTTTATACACGAAACAATAAATATCCTTCGCTGTGAAGCCACTTAGCCATCAACGCTCAGGGCTGAGACTTGATTCGGAAACGTAAGCCATGAAAATAAATGAAGGAGATAAGTGGCGTCCATTCACAAGGTTGTAAAGCTCACCTAAATCAATTACCACTGGAGCTGAATTTTTGAGCAAATTTGAACGTTTATTTTTCAAGGTGTGGCGAGGTCAACCGAAGTCATCCCTTGAATAGTCTCTGAGTCTAACCCATCGCGAATCGATAGTGCCTGGAACTAAGAGCACCCTGCAGCCCTTGCCCAGTGCGGCGCACGCTAAGCAATTAACTGACCCTCTACTGCAGGCACACGCGGACGCCACAGATGAGCATCTTGGAGACTTCCCCTTTGAGGTGCATCACAGCACACGATGGATCACATACCCTGAGACTGAGAACATGCGCCGTAGACACTTGATCTGGAATGCGCAAAAGAACCCCCGCCTTGACTGTTCACGATGCTCTTTCCTGGAGTTTCCATCATACCCAAGAGATGCAGAAAGAGCAATGGCCTCAAGAGCACATGGCCAAGCTTCTCTGGTATTGCATCCTTGAGAAAAAAAGATAAAGATGGAATTATTCCAGCCATTTTCTCTCAACTTCAACCTCATTTACCACACTCGAATTCTGATCACATTCGCATCCGACGCCATCCTAGAGAATCCAATTTCTTAAATCCTATTACCCATCATCGTTTACGCCATCTTTACCGATATCTGCTAGGTCTCGACCACCCGTTGGAAACCTTGAGCCACTAGTGCAGCATTTCTTTTGGTGGTCAATTCTAGGCTTGGTCTAGCTTCCAGGTAAGCCACATGCGTTTCTTCGTTTTGTGCCGCCGAGACACAGTCCACTTCATTTCATTCTCCGATGGAAGCGCGTGCTAGCTCTATGGGTCGTGGTGCCACTGGACTAGTGGTTTTCCGCATTCGATGGCTTCAAGGAAAGGAGCAGGCCCCTGGGCGTAGGGCGGGCTATAATACATGGGCATTGGGACCTCTACCCTTCAGCTTGTTCTTTAGCTTCACTCAGCCTCTTCAATCATATCGAGGTTGTGATCTTCATGATCAAGGCAGAAACACGCTCCTTACTTGCCCATCATGAAGACCCGCACTATCTTGCCTGTATGGCTTCTTTGGCTAACTCAGGGACAAGTCCTAGCCCTACCACAAGGTCAAGACGACTCTGCTGATTCCTGGGACGACTCGAACAAAGAGTTCAAACGAGATATCGAAACATCCGCTATCCAGTTTCTGACAACCTACGACAAGGAGGACATTATTCCTGCTACCGAAAGCGTCAAAGTCAGTACCAGCAAGGTTGGAACAACTGCGACAGCTCAAGTCCTCCCAACTCTCTCAGACGTTGAGCCTCATACCGAAGGTTTCATTGTAACGGACCTATACAACCCTCTACTTACTGAACCTGCTGTCCTAAGCACGTCAATTCCCAGCCCTACAAGTCTTCTTAAACCACTCACGTCTACTACGACTAACGCTGTACCCTCTGGTCTGTCCAAGATGGCTGCTGCTCCTAACGTCTTCGCCAACCCCATCGATACCAGTGCCCCTCCATCGATGTTCGAAAGGAAGAATACTCATCCTGTTGCCAAAACGCCCATGGTCACTCAGAATGGCCCGATCAGCACCAATAAGTTTTACTCCAACTTCTACCTTGGTGACCAGAAGCAACCCGTCTATACTTACCCCTACTCACTCACATGGGCAGGTGGTGTTGGCCCAGCAGCAAGCTGGGGTATGGCCATCTCTCATATTGATGCGGATAAACGTGTATTTGGCAATGTTCAAGCTAATGGCGCCGCCGAATATTACATCAACCCTGTTGGTATCCAGTCCATGATTATCTCAGCAAAGGAACTTGGCAAAAACACGGTCTTGACTATGGACTCAACTGGTCCTCACTATGCCAAAGCTTACCTTAAGAAAGATAGCAAGTCGGGAGCGACAATTACCTTCCCCCTTTATCAGGGCAGCGTCTTCACGACTGCGTACTTCAGTGGTGCCACACCTTGGATTCAGACTGGCGTCTACTTCCGGACTATGACACAAGTGACAAAAGATCCCAAGTCCAATGTGCGCAAGTACAACTTTGTCCTTGAAGATGGAACCACCTGGCGTCTCTACGCTTACAAGACTAAGGGTGACCCTCTCACCCTCAAGGTTACCAACAATGGTCTTGCTTCTTCAGCCAAGCCGTTCTATGGCTTCATCCAAATTGCGAAGGATCCCAAGGTCGGTCAGTCCGAGGCGGTTCTCGACAACGGTTGCGGTATCTATGCCACTGGCATGACGGTCAGCGGCAACACTGTTGGCAAGCAGGGCACTTACACTTTCACATGGACCAAAGCCGGCCACTCTTCTGGAAAGCTTTGGATTTTTGCTCTTCCCCACCATGTCAGCTCATTTGATGCCACAACCAAGAAGGAGATGAGGACATACTCCCTCCAGACACCCACCAAAGGTATCGCTACCGCGGTTGGAGGGGACTCGTGGACGATGGTCGAGTCCTCACTGCCTGTCGACATGGGCTTTGCCCCCTGGGATCCAGCTAAAGGTAGTCGCGGTCTGACTGCTAATGCAAAGAAGATCATCGCGCCTATTGCCAAATCCGAGGTCTCCCAAGACATGGATGCGCAGGCCAACACAGATTCGATGTACTTCTCTGGAAAGGTAACTCTCCCTTGATGACTCTAAAAGGAATAGTCTAATACAGTATAGGCTTTGGCCAAGTTTGGTTCTATCATCTATGTGATCAACAATATGCTAGGCGATAAGGCGCTGGCACAGGCTGGTCTGCTCAAACTTCAGAAAGCATTTGCCAGATTTGGTTCGAACAAGCAGAGCTATCCTCTTGTCTATGAATGTAAGTCATTTGCCAAAGCTTTGTCTCACGCTGGCTAATCAAGTAAATAGCTGTTTGGGGTGGAGTCGCTTCATCCGCATCCTATAAGACAGGCGAAGCTGGGTCTGACTTTGGAAACACATACTACAACGATCATCATTTCCATTACGGCTACCACGTCCTTGCTGCTGCCTATATCGGTTCCATGGATAGCAAGTGGCTAGCTGCCAACAAGGCTTACGTTAATTCTCTTGTTCGTGATTATGCAAACCCGAGCAGCAGCGACAAGTACTTCCCCATGTGGCGAAGCTTCGATTGGTACCACGGCCACAGTTGGGCTCACGGTCTGACTGCCATGTGGGATGGCAAGGACCAAGAATCGAGTTCCGAGGACATGATGTCTGTCTATGCTCTGAAGATGTGGGGTACAGTGATTAAGGACACTAACATGGTCGCGAGGTAAGCCGGATGGCCCATCATTTTGGTCGCAGACAACTGACAGCAGATACAGAGCCAACCTTCAGCTTGCTGTCATGTCGCGAGCTATGCAAGACTACTACTATTATACCACGTCCAACACTGTCCAGCCTAAGAACTTCATTGGAAACAAGGTCGCGGGTATTCTGTTCGAGAACAAGATCCACCACACAACGTGGTTCAGCGCAGCCATTGAGGCAGTCCAGGGTATTCATATGATCCCTATACTTCCCGTGTCCAACTTTGCACGAACCGCCACATTCGTTCAGCAGGAATGGGACACTTACTTTAGCAAGGGACGTGTCGACAAGTTTAACAACCTTTGGAAGGGCATCATCTATGGCAACTATGCAACAGTTCAGCCAAAGACTGCCTGGACTTTCTTTACCCAGTCCAAGTTTGATCCCAACTGGATCGATGGCGGAGCATCAAGGACCTGGTATATGGCGTATGCTGCGGGTAAGTTGACAAACATTGAAATCGCGAGAGTAAAATAGCTGACAATATGACACAGCTCTGGGCCAAATTTGATGAGAAATAACAAGTAATATGGTTGCGTTGCGACCGAAAAGTCAACATTGGTGCTGGAATGCGCACCTCGTACAAATATTGAACATAGACATGGCGATACCTCGACGGGAACATTTGATTTGTATATTGGGAGGGCCAGAAAGAACAGCCCTGGAATGCGTTAGAAATGGAGCAGAGAAGAAAGACAGTTAGATATTCCCTGACCTCACCCAGATTAGACGGAAGGGAGGCAGATGTTAGACCCTAGACAGGGCGAGTTACAATTTCATTGGTTACCTTGAGCTGTTGTCGAATATCGGAGCATGAGGTTTCAAAAGCCCCGAAGTCCGATACAGTTGAACATCTTGTGGTGATCACATCGGAACTCGGGACATCTAAGATCAATTAAAACATGAGCCCAACCACGTGCTAAGAGTGACCATTTGGCCTTGCCTGATTGGGGCGCAGCCATGACGACCCTTAATGAGGATTTGCGCCAAGAAGAAAGCAAGATGCGGATCAATGCCAAGAAACATGTTGTTTACACTGCCTTGGATCTATACACGCGGTAGCGTAGATCACAGCACTGCGGCAATGTCGGACAAGTGTAGACAAGGCCGAGCGGTTACGCAAGGCAAAACAAACTTTGGGGGGAAAAAAAAGGGCATGGAAATACGGCGGAGTCATTATACCGTAAGCTGATATGGAGTACATGACGTTAGATAATGATAAAGCCACTAATATAACTTTCGGTAGTCTTGAATGTCTACCCACAAAAGAAAGAAAAAATAGGGGTCATAAAGATGCCAAGAGGGAGGAGAATTGAAACATTAGATTAATTGAGAAAATGTGTTAGTTTTAATGATATCTTTTAATGAGAGGTACTGTAGCAGAGATAGGCAAAGCGCTTGCAAATCAAAGTTTTAAGCTTTTTTGCTCAGCCACCAGCTAATCTAACTTGTTTCCCAAGCCTCTGCGTCGATAGCTGGAATCGGCGCTTTCTCGATGGAGCTTAGAGCTTGCGTCGAATAACTGAGCATCAGTGACAGGACAACCTGGAGCTCTCCTGGAAAGTGGGAAGCTTGGCAGCTCTCTCAGTGGGTAATTCAGCGGTTGGTACCCAGCTACTTTTGTCAGTGGTCCAACGGGATTGGCTGATGTAACCCTATCGATCCGCAGAGATACGTCAACTCGCTCGGCTGCTCTCCCTAGACCAAGCTAAGCTTTTTTCTTGCGCAACCAGACCGGGCCATAACCAAGGAAGGAGGCCTCCTGGGCAACGCAGGTTGTTTTTTGTTCTTGCAACACAACCACCACATCAAGTCTATCATCATCACCAGCATCATCAATTGTTCGAGATTTCGAGGGCTGTGTCGCTTAGTAGTTACGCACGCTCCTTACTTTACCCGCCTACGCTATTCTCCTTAGACTGCCATACCGTTAACTCCGTTGAGCGGGGGTGAAGAAAGACAGAAACAACACTGCCTCTCTTCAAAGACTGTCTGTCTTTGGATTGGATCATCATCCACTTTGTTACTCGTTTTGTTTGGTTCTGTTTCGCTCATCCCAGACCGACTCCATCCCGTGGTCGTCAATCATCAAGCCGCAGCAGAGAGAAATACGCATTAGTTGGTAGTGACAAAGCTCGAGTCGCAGCTAATTAACCAGGCAATCATGGTTTGTAAGTAAACGTCTATCTGCATTTGCGTTGCATTTCGGCTTTTCTTTCGCTCTTTTCATTCATTAAGCATCAAGCAAGCACTTTATCCACGTTAGTGTCCACAAAGTCTATTCCCTGTCACATAAATCTTCCTGGTATTCGAACCGGATCCTTGGCTATCTTTCCCAAATCGCTCCATCTCCATATCCCAATCCACATCTCAATCACCATCACCATCACCGTCACCATCCCTGCACTGAGCACAGAGTGCCACACACCAGCCAGAACGAGACAAAGTGCAAGATTAGCTTCTTCCACACGGCGGCGCCACTCACGATATTGTATCCGTATGTATTATTGCCCTTTACCAGCTGGTGCCCACATCGTTTTGTCCTTCTTTCAACCTCACTTCTACTTGAACACCGACTATATCTGTTCCTACTCCTTTGGACACGGAAACGGACACGGGGTTTATCACTTGGTACCAGACATCGAGTGAATTTGGTCACGAACGAGTGAGTCTACTTACGACGCGACAAAATCTCTTCCCTTCAGCTCAGCTCCATCCATTCCTGTATCATCTCCCCGCCTCCAATTCTGTCATCATCATCGCCATCCTCCCTCTTTTGGCAAGCGCTGTCAGTTCTACCTATATGCACAGCCCTGACTGTAAATTTCTATCTACGCCAGCTTCAGACATGATCTTCCCTTTGTATATCTGCCTCTGCACATGCGCATCAAGGATGGCGCAGCAGGGTCCAGTTGAGCACAAACAAGCCCAAGCATCCGCCCCATGAAGACAGTGCCAAGCGATCTAGGCTCTACAACCCAGTTCCCATACCTGTCAGCCTACCATGCAGCCTTTCCCCAATCTTCTGCCACTTTCCTCATTGAGGACTTATTTGTATTCCGTTGCTTATTGCTTAATCATTCTCTACTCCGCCTTTCGACGTTTCTCCAATACTCATTCATTATAACAAAGACTCGTTCGCTGACCATGTGGGTGCCTTGATCACCAACAATAGCTCTTCCATCTTTCAACCTTCAGATCAGACGATCAATGTCTGCCAAACATACAAATCATACAGCCGACGAGAATAGCCCACTGCTCAATGGCGGTGCCTCGTCGGCTCTCAATGACACTCTCGGCAACCGCAATGGCAACGGCCATATCAGTCTCAGCCGAGACTCGAGCACCATGACGTTCCTCTTCGACTCGAAGCATACACCCGGTATTGACAACAGCAATATTGTCGTAAGGAGTCTGGCTTACTCCTGGCACATCGCCAAGGTCACCCTTCTCAGCAGTATGTCTACACTTCCTGGTGTACGGTGCATAACCAACTGACTTCGTTTGATAGACTATGTCAACTTCCTCCTGGTTATGGTACCTCTCGGTATTATCGCTGGCAAGATGGGCTGGGGCTCGACTGCTGTTTTCACTATCAATTTCTTCGCTATCATCCCACTCGCCGCCGTTCTATCATTTGCGACAGAAGAGTTCTCGATGAAGCTTGGTGAGACTCTTGGTGGACTCCTGAATGCTACCTTTGGAAATGCCGTAGAACTTATTGTATGATCCCCCGTGCTTTGCGTCATGTATCACAACTAATCATACATATAGGTCAGCATTGTTGCTCTCCAGCGAAACGAAATTGAGCTTGTCCAGGCCTCGATGCTTGGTAGCATTCTCTCTAACCTTCTTCTGGTCATGGGAATGTGCTTCTTGTTCGGCGGTATAGTTCATCGGGGCCAGTCGGGCAGTGGCACAGAGCAGAGCTTCTCTTCAGCTACTGCGCAGACGACTTGCTCCCTTATGACTTTGTCTTCGGCCTCGCTCGTCATTCCTGCTGCTGTATGTTAAATTGAACTCCACATAAGGCCTTGGCTAATATTTGTAGCTTTACGCAGTTCTCGACCAGAATGGCTCTAAGGAGAAGGCTCAGAGCATCCTCACCCTCTCCCGCGGCACTGCCATAATTCTTCTCCTGCTCTACGTCCTGTACCTCGTTTTCCAGCTCCGAACACACAGCAACCTTTTCGATGCCGAGAACCAAAACGAGGATGGCGAAGAGGTTGAGGCCGAGGAGCCCAGAATTGGACCAATTGCTGCTATTGCCGTTCTATGTGTCACTACCGTTCTTGTCACTGTCTGCGCCGATTACCTCGTTGACAGCATCGATGATCTTGTCAAGACCTCAGGAATTAGCCGGGGTTTTATTGGTCTGATCTTGATCCCCATTGTTGGCAATGCCGCTGAGCACGTCACCGCTGTTGTTGTGGCCCTCCGAGATAAGATGGATCTGGCCATGGGTGTTGCAATCGGTTCTTCTATCCAGATTGCCCTCTTGGTTACACCCTTCCTTGTCATTGTTGGCTGGATCATTGGTGCTGAGATGACTCTCCACTTCGAGACTTGTTAGTTTAACCCTTTTCTCCTCTCCTGTGACATTTGTACTGACATAAATCTTAGTCCAAACTGTTGCCTTTGCTGTGTCCGTTCTCGTCGTTACCTATACGGTCCAGGATGGCAAGTCAAACTACTTGGAGGGTGCTATGCTTCTGGGTCTCTATATTATCATCGCTTTGGCTTTCTATGCCACTCCCTCCGATGTTATGGACCCTGGCAACTAAGTGCTACTAGAGTCGATTGGATGTCTTTACCAATCACCAACCAACTAATGTTTTCAAACATGTCCTTGTTACTAAACTGACTTGTCTCATCAGGTAGCTTGCTCTGGATAAGCTGGAATACCATCAAAACTGTGGATTCAGTAATTCGTTAAACTACAGTCGAATAATCGAGCCAACTTTCATATTTGTATTACTAAGCGGATGCAGTCCGCTGGACAGGACTGCTTCACGGGAGTCTCGGACACTCCATTAAACTCTGGAATGAATCAGGGAAAGGAATCGGAAGGTTCAGTCGCGTTCGCGAATTTCATTGTGTCAAAAGAAATGAGGGATAGGAGAATGGCCTTGCCAGCCACGCGCTTATTGGATTTATTCTTGCTTTTATCGTTGGACTGCGAGGTCGGATGGAATTCATGCACGAAAAGGTTGATCGGATAGTTATTAATATTTTTTAAAGATTTGGTCTGTTCTTTTTAGAAGTGGTGAACCTAAGAAACACTGTAGTTGAATGATACTTCAGACAACACATCAGTAGGAAATATGTTCGAGGAGCATTCAACCCATGAGTAAGGCGAATAACGGAATCATACAAATCAATGGGTGCTGGAGTGGCTAGGAAGATGAGCATGGGGTTGGCTGATCTACACGATAAAGTCTAATCAAATGCAGTCATGCGTACGAAATGAACAGCCGATGAATTGGCTAAATCGAGATTCATCACGTTTGTTATATTCCATGTCTCAAGAATTTGACCTCAAGTCACCGATATCTCTTACGAAGTCAGATTGTAACACAGAGTGCAGAAGCTATTGATGATGAAACATGCTTTTTGATTCTCAAAAACGCCAGTGTATGTATGCCAGTATGTGTATCAAAAGATCTAAATAGTTGGTTTAGACATGGGTGCAATTATGCCCTGTTTCATGAGCACACGAGGCTTGGTGCTGTCCTGGAAGGTCTCCTTTGTCTGCCACTCTGGTCCGACAGGTAAGCGCAGCGAGCGCTCGTACTGCTGGCGTGACTCGAAAGGATGAGGGAGCTGCGAAGCGAGGTAGCGGTCGTTCTGAGAGTTGTTAGCACGTTATATCGATGGGCTGAGGAAGTGAGCGTATTTACCTTCTTGATGCGTTTCTCGTTGATAATGACCTTGTCAAGCTTGGCGTCTTTGCGGTCTTTCTTCTTGATACCATCAACCTTTGTCAAGAAACGGCCCTGGTGACGCTTCTTCTCCTTGGCGCTGACACCATCGCCAACCCATGATCCCCAGCCGGGCAGTGTGTTGTCAACGACCTTGTCGTCCTCATCCTCAGCGATAGCCATCTTTTCAGCCTCGAATTCACCGACCACGTCCTCGCCAGCAAAGGCACGAGCCACCATTTCTTGATCGCGGATCGCCATGGGAAGATGCAGGTCTGTCTCAGATTCAACATCTGAAGCATCCTCCGCAGTCTGTGTTTTTGACTTTGACTTGGATTTGCTGGGCTTTGAAGCGACGAGGACGTTGGATGTGAGGTCAAGATCGCCAATGTTTGTAGACTGGCCCTTCTTCTTACGGCGTGTCTCACCGCGGGACCATGCGCCTGTGGTGGCCGAAGGGGTGGGTTCAGAGAGGGATGTAATGTTGGGGACAGCAGGGTTGTTGCCAGCGCTGTTGGTGGTTATTATAACATCGTCATCGTCGTCATCTTCAGATCTGCGCTTCTTAGACACCCGGGTTGATGTCTCAAGAGCAGGTTTGAAAGGCTGGCCATTCGCAGCACCATATTGTCGTCGACCGACTTCCTCCAATTCATCAGCAGATCCATCAAACTCCTCGCCATCAAGCTCTCGTCGGATCTGCTTAATAAGAGCATCATTCGCCTCCTTCTTGGCAGCCTCTGCCTTTTGCATGAATTTCATGCCCATCAGACCTTTTTGGGGTGCATCCTCTTCTTCCTCAAGAGCTGCCAGCTGTCGACGCAGAGAGGCATCGCCACCATCAGAGTCACTGTCGGATTCAGATGACTCGTCGGAGCCACCAGCACGACCCTCCTTTCTCCTTCGAAGTTCCTCGTCCTTACGTGCCATTTCGGTCAGACCAGCACGGAAATCATCGTCCCACACGGCTCGCTTTGTCTTGGAGCCAATCTTGGCCCACTTGCTCTCCTTGTGTCGCTGGCCAACACGCTCCAGGGCTCGTCGACGATCTTGCGCTTCACGCTCTGCTTCGGAATCAATCTCACCAGCCTCTTCCATGGCCTCCTTTGTAGCCATCTCATCGCGTTCACGCTGCTTTCTGTGCACACGGTGGTACGCCTTGCTCTTGATCTTCTTGATGCGCTTGGCTCGCTTGGCCTCCCGAGAGTTAAGCTCACGTTCCATGCGCTTACGCGCAAGAGCCTCCTTACGTGTGAGCTCATTGCCCTCTTCGTCGTAGTCCTTTTCCTTTGGTTTCTGTGGCTTTTCCATAGTGAGACCGCTCTGCTCCATGATAGACATAATAGCAGATTCAAGCTCGTTGCTGGGTTTTGAAACATTAAGGGGTTGTATCTCGGTAGTATCGAGGCCGGCAGTCGCTGAGTTCTGAGGCAGAGGGAACATAAGATGCTCAGCTCTTCGGTTATGCTTAACCGTGTCATTCCATCGATCCAATGTTTCATTGGTCTTTTCGTAGGCTGCGCTTCGATCAAGTTGGTCCTGTTGTCTCCTCGCTAAAGGCACAGCAAGCTTCTTGGAAGCACCAGGACGCTTCTCCTTCTCCTCTTTGCTCATGAGCTTCATAGANNTCGTCGTCGTCGTCGTCATCATCGCTATCATCGTCTTCTTCCGATTCGTCAGATGCGTCGTCGTCAGACTCTGAAGATCCGGACTGGTCTTTCTGCTCGGGTTCATCGTCTGACTCCTCGAATTGATCCAGAGCGGTTGCTAGATCGATTGCATCTGCGCCGAGAGTCTGGCCTTCGTCATCTTGGGAATCGTCCTCTGAGTCATCATCCTTATATTTGTTAGACTAATATTAGCTGCTCAAGGGTAAAATGAACTTACCTCGCGCTGTGTTGTTTTGCTGCCGCGGAACGTGTAACCCTCGAACTTGTCTTCATCACTGTCGCCAAACGCATCATCACTCTCAATCTCAGAGTCCTCGTCATCCTCTCTGAGACCTCCTAATCGCCATTCATTTCCTTCGCTGTCGCTTCCATCATCGGCGTCGTCATTTGCTGGCCGGCTGGGCCTCTTGATCTTTTTTCTTTGTGGCTCTTCATCTTCCTCGTCCTCATCTTCATCTTCTTCTTCACGACCATGCTTCCGCTCAATTTCGGCGTCTAATTCTCTTGCTCGAGGCGTTCGCTTCTGCCTTGGCGCAAAGTTCTCCTGTGCGATACCGAATGCATCGAGCGCATTCTTCTGTGATCTCGCCTTTGACTTTTTGTTGCTGGCCTTGGCTTTGGGGGCCGCAATGAGGGGTCTTCCGTGAGCCTGTCGTCCGCCCATTGTGATTTTCGAGAGCTGGTGTCCAAAATGTCGAGATATGGGCAATACGCAAATTGGCGCGAGACAGCTTTCGAGTAACACTTTTTTTTTCAGCTTTTCTGCCGGGTAAAAAGTTTGGCGGTGAGATGACCCTTGGCGGGGCACTATCCATACCCATGTGTGTAATAGACTGCAAATGGCGTGTGAGATAAGCCTATCATGGCCGTTGTAAATTGCTGATTCTAGTGGGGTCTTACCCAGTAAAGGCCATACGCTACGGACCCGGTCCAGCACCGAATACCGAGTCACATCGGATGTCGAATTTATGGCCAAGGTCTCGTATGATCTATAAGTGAGCCACTTCTTCTCTCGACTCAATTCCCATCAACACCCTCTGTTCAACCTCTGAACATTGGCTTCCATCATGGCGTCCTCTTTCCGCCCCGGGCTCCGGAGGTTACTCTTCCAGACCTCGGCAACAGTGTCTGGACCTTCAAAGTTCTTCGTCTGCAACCAATGTCTTCGAAGTGCTCCTCGAAGCATGCCCTCGCGCGTTCTCAACGCTGTCCGATCACGATCCTATGCCGATTCCGCTATTAACAAGCCAATTGCATCCATAACCGAGCAAGTCTCTGCGCACGCATCTCCCTCTGTCTCTCAAGCCGCCAAGAAATCATGGCCTGAGTCCAATCCCAAGGGTGTGGGCTACTGGCTCCTCGGCAGCGCTGTTAGTGTTTTTGGTATTGTCGTCTTTGGTGGTCTGACACGATTGACCGAGTCTGGGTATGTTTTCCTGCGTCCTATTACAACAATTGGAATAACCACCTAATATCTAAATAGCCTGAGTATCACTGAATGGAGACCTGTCACCGGTTCGCTTCCCCCCATGTCTAAGGAAGACTGGGAGTCCGAATTCGAAAAGTACCGTGCATCGCCCGAGTTCAAGCTTCTCAACCCTCATATGAACCTCGAAGAATTCAAGAAGATCTACTTTATGGAATGGTTTCACCGTGTCTGGGGTCGTTTCATTGGCCTGACTTTTGTCATTCCTACCGCCTATCTCGTCGCCCGTCGCAAAGTTACACCCAAGATGGCATTGAATCTCGCCGGAATCTCTGCATTGATCGGTTTCCAAGGAATTATCGGCTGGTGGATGGTCAAGTCTGGTCTCAAGGATGACCTGTTTGCTCCTGGCTCTCATCCTCGAGTCTCTCAGTACCGCCTCACCACTCACCTTGCCACCGCTTTTGTCTGCTACTCCTGGATGCTTGTCTCTGGTTTGACCGTTCTTCGAACTCGTCGCTGGCTCATGAACCCTGAGGCGGCCATGAAGCAGATCGCCACTATAAGCCAGCCTGGTCTTCGCACTATGCGCCGTGTCGTTTTCGCTCTTGCTACTCTGACCTTCATTACTGCCATGTCTGGCGGTCTTGTTGCTGGTCTCGACGCTGGTTTGATCTACAATGAATTTCCTAAAATGGGTCTTGGTCTCTTCCCTCCCAAGCAGGAGCTCTGGGACAAGTTTTACTCGCGTAAGGAGGATCATTCTGATCTCTGGTGGCGCAACATGCTCGAGAACCCCAGCACTGTTCAAATGAACCACCGAATTCTGGCTGTGACTACCTTCTGCTCTATCCTCTCGCTCTTTATCTACGCGCGCACGAGACGTGTTAAGGCTATCCTACCCGCTAACATCAAGAAGGGCGCTAATGGCCTCTTCCATGTTGTATCTCTCCAGGTTGCCCTTGGCATCAGCACTCTCATCTATATGGTACCCATTTCCCTCGCCGCAGCTCACCAGGCGGGTGCTCTAGGTGTGTTGACCATGGCTCTTGTCTTGGCTCATAGACTACATATTCCCAAGCCCACTCTCCGTCTCCTTGAGCAGCGATTGAAGCAAGCTGCTGCCAAATAAACGATTTTACGACATTGTAAGATGCCCAAAAACAGCATGTATATTATTACTCTTGTACAATATGGTACCCTATAGCATCAATAGAATAACGAAAGGGAAAGCTGGTAGACAGGTTAAGCGGCACATATAATGAACATCCTGAACACACTCGACTCTTGAAATAGTTCTTAACAAGCCTTACAATAGCGTTTTATTTAGTTTCTATTTCCATCAGACCGGAGTTCCGACCATCCTTGTGTCGTTATCACAGCGTAAGATCATGAATCCCAACTCATCACTTAACCCAAAAAAATCCTTTTTTTTCTATTTCACTTGTGACCTACCCAAACAAGTTAGTTATTGTGTCCTAGACTGATGAAGTGGTTAGACTTACCAATGCCTTCCTCAGGCATGGGCTCAATGCCAGCAACCTCGGCGGCGAGCTTCTTCTGCTCCAGCTTATCATCCTTCATGAAGGGGAAAGCAAGAACCTCGCGAATGGTGTAGTTGTCAGTCAAGAACATGACCATTCGGTCGATACCCATACCCCAACCACCAGTAGGGGGTAGGCCGTATTCAAGCGAGGTACAGAAGTTCTCATCAATAAGCTGAGCCTCGTCGTCACCCTGGTCCTTTTGGCGAGCCTGCTCCTCAAAGCGCAGACGCTGATCAAAGGGGTCGTTCAACTCAGTGTAGGCGTTGGCAATCTCCTTCTTGCAAACGAAGGCCTCGAAACGTTCGCACAGACCGGGGATCTCACGGTGATACTTGGCCAGAGGGCTCATGACTTGAGGGTGACCAGTGATGAAAGAGGGGTTGACACACTTCTCCTCGATGAACTCGCCGACCAGCTTGTCAATCATGCGGGCGTTGGTCAGAGGAGGTGTGCACTCCAGGTTCATCTTCTTGAGGACCTTCTTGAGGAATTCGTTAGTCTCTTGGGTGTGAAGCTGGTCACCAGGAGGGAACTTCTCTCCCGTAGCCTCCTCCAGGGTGGGGATCATCTCATATCGAGGCCAGGGCTTTTCCCAGTTGACCTCGTACTTCTCACCAGTCTGGGTGTGGAAGGTTGTCTTGTAGCCACCGGTGAGGTACTTGACGAGGCCAGAAACCATGTCCTCAGTGATATCCATCAGGTCGTTGACATCGGCGTAGGCCTGATAGAACTCAATAGTGGTGAATTCGGGGTTGTGAGTGAGATCAGCACCCTCGTTTCGGAACTGACGTCCGATCTCGTAAACGCGGTTAAGGCCGCCAACGACGAGCATCTTGAGGTATAGCTCGGGAGCGACACGCATGAACATCTGCATATCATACTCATTGTGGTGGGTAGTGAAGGGCTTGGCAGTAGCACCACCGGCAATCTGATTCATCATGGGAGTCTCAACCTCGACAAAGTCACGCTCGTCAAAGTATCGGCGGATCCAGGTGATCATCTTGGATCGAGTGATGAAGACATTGCGGGCCTTCTCATTGCAGATAAGATCGAGATATCGCTTGCGGTACCGCTGCTCGAGATCCTTGAAACCGTAGTGGTCATCAGGGAGGGCGTGGAGACAAGGAGTTAGGAGCACGACTTCAGTCGCGAAAATGGACAGCTCGCCCTCCTCTCCCTTCTCGATCTTGGTCTTTGGGGCAGTTCTATAATGATGTTTAGTATGATTTCTAGTTCTGGGTGTCGACAACCTACCGGCCGGGGTACCCGATCACACCAATGATATCACCTCGGCGAAGGTGCTCGTGCTGGGCATCAAAAGCGGGAGCTCCCTCTCGCACCTCTTGCGCCTGGCACATAATCTGGACCTTGACACCCTCTGTTCGGACATCGTAGAAGAGAAGCTTAGAACCGGATGCTCGCTTTCCGTGGACACGAGCACCGATCTGGATGATCTTGTCCTTGGCATGCTCGCCAGACTTAAGGTGACCGAACTCCTTGACAAAGTTTCGCAGATCATATGTGACATTGAACTTGTGAGGGTAGGGGTTGGGGCTCTTGGTCTCGCGAAGCTTATTGATGTTTCTTGATCGAATCTCGAAATACTGGTTGGGAGTGAGGTCCTTCTCAGCAGCCTCAGCACCACCAGCAGCCTTCTTGGGAGCGGGAGCAGGGCCGCGCTCAGCAGCCTTCTTCTTCTTTTCCTCCTCCTTCTGGCGAGCCTTCTGGCGCTTCTTCAACTCGGTCTTGGAGACCTTCTCACCAGTTACCTCATCGAGGTGCAGGTTGGAAACCTGCTCGGTCGGAGGGGCAGCAGCGTCAGCCATGGTTGCGTCTCGTTTCGCGGTGGGTATAATAGGAGTAGCAGATCTCCAAATCAGGCGACAGTTCCTGATTTAAGTATCCGCTGCCGGCAAAATGAGTCAAGCTGTGATGGATGTGGTGAGTCAGTGGAAACAGTCAGGGCATTGGAGGGGCAGAAGAAATCCATTGGTTTGGACGCCACAATCGCGGGGTAAATTTTCAGTTAGGCATTGTTGGGTGGGCTCAGCCACAGGTGAATTGGCTGGTCGAGATGTCTATTATACGGCAAAAGACCACGAGAAGGGGGATAGAAAAGTGATGAGCTATCCGAATTGGTCATATTATTGCATCATGAGCAAACTGTTTCTAGCTCAGATTCTTCGTCATTACATATACATTTTTGCAAGTCGACCTATACCAGGTAAATAGTGTTTCCAACTTCAATCGCCCGACTGAAATTTGTTTTATTCCAAAAACATAGCATCACCACGAACCCCCTGCATTGCCATAGCCATATCTCCCCCATGCATTGTTCCATTTTGCATCGCCATATTCATATTTGGCATTGAACGACTCATGTTGATGGCCGCCCGGTTAACAGGGCTCCCTGTTCCGTTGGGCATCATGAATTGTGTGGCGCGTTGTTGCTGTTGAATAGGTCGTGTGCGTGGTACTTCTAGAGTCGCTTGCTGTTGGATAGGTTGCTGAGGCTTAATTGGAGAGGCGTTGACCATGGCAAAGCTATCATCATCATCCATCTCTGCATCGGCATCTTGATCACTGGCCTCAGCGATTGATGATGGTCCAGTTGTGGAGGCTGAAGTAGTTGCATGTTCGCTTGGAGCACCATTAATGCTCGTCGTTGACTGGCGTTTGGCGAGCTGAGGCCGTTGCGGTTGATGTGCGTGTTGTTGTTGCTGCTGCTGTTGCTGATGTGCTTGAAACTGTGGCTGCGATGGCGTCTGGATTTGTGGCGTTAGGTGAGTACCATTGATAGTAGCGGAAGAGGCTTGATTCTGGCTGGCTTGTTCCAACGTCCTCTGAGCATTCATCCCCGCAGCATTGGCTCTAGATGAAGCAATGACACTCTTCCAACGTTCAATGGATCTTGTAACGAGGGAACCGAGGTCCAGTTGACTATCCTCCATAGAGAAACCTATGGCCCTTCCACCCTTAACAGCCTGCTCATAGGAAAGGGAAAGCAGCTCCCTTTCAAATGGGATTGTGACTGGCGGGGCGATCCTGAACTCCTTTGGTTGCTGTAACTTGTTCAGTTGTTCAATTTGGGATTTGAGATTGGCATTCTCTTGCTTGAGTCTGTGCTGCTTCTCTTTCATCTTCTCAGCTTCCTTGTGTTTTCTTCCCACCCCACGCGCTAACTCCAAAATCCAAAGTTCTTGCTGTCGTTGCATGGGTAATGTCTCCCACACTGCGTATGCTGATTGGAGGTGTTCATCGATCTGCGCCTCGAGTTGTTCGGCCATTTTCTCAGCCTTGCGAACCGACTCTCGTGGGTTTCGGAAGTTATTATTTGTCGAAGGAGGGTATTTGAACTCATCCATTACAGCGGTGGTAGCAGAAGCACAGGTCACCTTCCAAGCCTTGAACTCTCCTGCGAAGTAGGCCCGCAGAGCCTCGTATTCGCGGTGACCTGGCGATTGGACTGACCAAGATGTGGAGGTAGGGTGTTGCGTGGACGAGAAAAGGGTCGGTGGAGGTTGTAGGCATTGAAGAGTGAGGGCCGGGAAATCGAGTGACAATGGATCGAAATCGAATGGCATTGAATTGCTGTCAAGTTGCACTCTGTCCCCATGTTAGCACTACACAAGCAAGATCATTACGAAAGTGAATACATACTTGGCTGCTCTCCATGAGCTGAGAAGCTCCCTCAATGCGAGCTCCGCGGCACGGGCTGTATCCATGGCGTCTGAAAGTTTCTGTTTGACGTCAAACTGGGCTTTTTGAATAGCCTGTTTGCTGACGGTACGTTGCATGCCAGGACGTTTTGGTGGCTCGGGTGCGGCGTCACTCTCCCAACTACCTCGTTTCGGGATGTCGTTCATAACGCCAGTTGCCTCCCATGTTGGTTGAAAAGATGGCGCATATGTCATGGTCGAGTCAACAGAGAGCTGGTTATCCTTGGAGAGAACAGGGGATCGAAAGTCCTCATTCTCGGGAAGGGATGCATCCTTTACGGCATGTGGTTTTGGCGTTCCCACAGGGGTTGAGGCTTCACGCCTTCCACCAAGTGAGCCTCGAGGCTGTCGTCTTGTGATGCCGCCACGAAGTTTTCTGATGGCATCAACATCGTGAATACCATCCGGGGGCTTTGGGTTCTTCTCCTTAATATAAAGATCGAGATGGCGACCAAGCGAGGAAGAAGTGAATGCTTGTCCACAAAAGGGGCAGTTCTTGTCTTTAGGAGCGCCAGTCTTAGGTGTTCCCGAGTCGGCGGTCTGGGGTGTAGAATCGGGCATTTTTGAAGATGTCAGGAAGGACCAATGTCGAAAAGATTAGGGGGTCTGGACGAGGACACGAAAATACGGTGGCCGTGGAAAAGGTCTCGGTAGTAACTACAAGAGCGTAAAAAGTGGCTGCAGCTCCAATTGGGGAGCGTTGCAGGCGTTAATCATAAGGAGCGAGCGAAGGTTGAAGAGAAAACGAGCGTATTGGGGCCGAAACCTCCGGGGGCAAGAAAAGTTCAATGGACGTTCATGCAAGAATCTAGAGCATGAAGACTGTGGAAGAAAGAGACGGCAGAGATTTTTGTTATGTTGAGTCTAAAAGAGTGGACGGGAAGAGAGAATGTGAGAAAGCGAGGATGAAAGAGAAAGAAGACAGCCTCGATATGTTAAGGCAATAGAAGTTTAGAGGCAGCGGGAGACTAAAGGGGAAGCCAGGTCTCTTAGCATCGCTAGGTTTAATTGTTCTTTGGTTTTTTCCCCCCCCTCTCCATTTTAAAATAAAGCCTCCTCACTCCTCTCCTCCGGGCTATTCAGGGGCGGATCCAACTAAGACCCCCAGGCCCCAGATTGGCGCTGTTAGTACCAACGGCACCCCTGACGCTTAGTGGCCGTCCCGCCGTCTGGATGTCTCTCCCGCTGCTCGCTTAGCGCTGATCGGGCTGCTCTGAGAGGTCCGTACTAGCGCCGTCGGGAGGTGCTGCACCTGTCGCTGACAGATGCCCTGTTCTTCCTGGCCTGGGATCTTTCTTGGTAAGGCAGGGCGAACAGTCTGATCCAGGGCTACAACGGTTAGATCTCCAGAACAGATGTGATCAATAGCGATTGAGCTTCAGCTGAGAATATATATTTAGCGGTTTGCTTTCAAGAGTTTATGAACTTCATCAAAAGTCCCATTGCCATCTTAATTTGGACATCGGCATTGGTGTTGATCGGCTCAGGGTCGCTAAAAGGGGAGGAGGATATGCAGCTATAAATACGACAATCTCTCGTTCTAAAATTATGGCCGTCTTAGCTAAATTCTAATAGCTAATCGTCTGTTCCCATGTGACTGAATTACGGTAAACTAAACACGGTCATTGATTATTTCTCAAGCTCCACTTGCATTGCTGGTAATCAAAGTTTGACGTGCTCATAGCTTGTTGAAATCCAGTCCTTAATACGAGCTCTTTTTCATACGAAAGCGAAAATTATATTTTTTATTAGGACTGAGGCAGATAACCTGACGATCGGCCTTATTTCCCTGGATCGTGGATTTGGCGTCTACCTCTGTACCTTACATGACATCCCTTGCTTCCACCGTTTGGTCACCGTTATGAATTGGCGTTCAGCGGCGGCCTTCGATGACGCCTCAATCCTGCATATCGCAATAGAGTGGGCTCGGGTTGTTTCCCAAGTGCAGCCCCTTTATGTAAGCTTGGTGCTAGAGTGAACTCAAGCAAGTGTCAGCCGTGTCTCAAGCAAAGACAAGGAAAGAGATAGCTAGCACAAAATCAAAAGTGTGTGTAGATCCAAGCAGCTAACGGCTTCTCATCTCTAATCCCCGAACAAAGAAACTGAGATGTCATGGGGAAACAAATATTGAATCGACTGGACACTCTCTCATCGGCAGTCCTTGAGCGCTAGGCGCCCAAACTTGCACGAGATTGGCTCTCAAGCAGAAACATGGGTGGCACCGACCATGGGGTTGCTGTTCGGCGTTGGATCCTTGTCCGAGACACGACACAGGACCGGCAGACGGCGAGCTTCTGCATGCCCCTTTACCACTGCAGCAGCACTAGGTATCTCACAAAAAGATCAGTGAGCCACTCACGCCTCAGTTGCTCTACTCTTAATTACAGCCTGCAGCTTCTAACTCCAGCTGACGCAACGCAACTTGCTTCTCTGGAATTGGCTGTTCATATGGGAATACTACATTCGGCAATTCTAATTCGTACTCCCCTCCAAATTTTCAAGCTAATTCTACCGAGTCTATCTGTCCTGTAGATACTACGCCAGTTTGTATTCCGCGTTGAGCAACTCAGGACCTCTGGTATAAAGCAGGAGAGGCCTGGTTCTCACAGGACACCAGCAAAGCTAATTACTGAACCTTCATTCGTTTGCCTCTGCTAGCCTCTGACTTGAGCCGCAAGCGCCACAAGGCAACAAATGGCAAACTCTAGTTAACTTTAGACGATAAAGTACATGATAGCTACCGGTGGGAAAACCACAACTACCTTAGTCTACCTTCTTTATTGGTTAGGTAGTTACTATCCACTTCGGCTCAAGCTTACGAATGATGCCGGGTCCAGGGAAGTCAAACGAAAGGGGAAAAGAAAAAGAGAAAAGAGAGAGAGACAAGAAGAATGCTATCAAGCCTATTGGGACATTGGCATGTAATAATATCCCCTTACTCCGAAATAACAAGTTGGTTGCATATTCTACTAGTTTTTGCTTTTGTTTGCATCCAGAATTAGACCTCCTCCAACCGTTGGTTTTATTTGCCCTCCACTTAATGTGCAGGGGCTGAGATAACTTCGAAGGCCACCGCGGGAACTTCATCGACGTAAAGACAATGACAGCAGTTTGCCGAGAATTGCAAACACATGTACATGCTGTAACGCACAACTGATTGAGCAGTTCAAAGGAGAAGCATCTGTCACCAGAGGTTCTCTCAATGTCACGTGCTTGTGCCACACAGGAGTTCTAGCCACAGCCCCAGCCCCCTCCAAAAGCGGGTTGTAGCTCTCCTACAAGGCACGATTAACCTCACCTCCACTTATCACTATTTCAATCGCGGAATTGAGGTGCTACCGCCGCCCAGCGAAACACATTAAGATCCAGCACAAATTTACAATCATTTACAAAGTATCTTAAGTCAGACTAGCATACATCAATCAAGAGTCTTCAAAATGCCGCCGGGTAGGTTTTTATGATTTGCGCTTTTCCACGCCTGTCGCACGCGACTCTCGATAGGCGCATCGCGATTGCGTCTCTGATGACCACTCGAAATAATCCTCAATTCCGACGCAATTTGGTACTTTGCGGTTGCTGACTTCTGCGAAGCTCTTAGTGATGAGGAATCTTCCGACGTCGGAGAGTTTACTACACCTCCACGAGTAATCCGCAAGAAGTCTACATCGGCTGCTGCAGTAGATCAGTTCGACGATGCGAAACCAGAAGAAGGGTCCGACCAGGAGGATGGCGATGACGAAGATCTGGATGAGGATGTGTAAGATGCCAGCGAGTCGGTCGAAAGGGCTAATACTCACACTTGATAGATTTGTTGTTGAGGCCATCAAAAAGCATCTGATCGACGACGACGTAGGGAACTTCTTGCAAAATTCGGTATTACATACTAATGGCGACCACAGGGAACTCTGAAGTTCCAAGTCAAGTGGGAAGGCTACGAGGCCAAGAAAGATTTGACGTGGGAGCCTGAGGAGAACCTCCGGTAGGTGGCGGAGCCGCATCGACGTTTACGGGTCTTGTCTAACGCGTTCTTTTCAGAGAATCTGCCCAGGAAATCCTGGATGTCTACTTCACGAAGTTCGGTGGTCGTGAGAAGCTCTTCGAGCAGACGGAAACTGCAGCAAAAACCAAGAAGCGCCGTCGTACCACCACCAACGGCACCCCAAGCACCACAGCCTCCACAACGAAACGATCACGACGCGAACATCCGACCAACTCAGCAACTCCCGCGACCGCGAAGAGTTGGAGTCCCCCCGCAGGGTCGTGGGAGGACGAGATTGAAACAATTGATGCCTGTGAAGACGAAGGCAGCGGCAAGTTGGTCGTGTATCTTATTTGGAAGAACAGTCGCAAGACCAAGCACGACGTCGATGTCATCTACAAGAAGTGCCCACAAAAGGTCAGTGAGCTGGAGATTGCGAAAGGCCACATTCATTAACGTGAAGAGATACAGATGCTCCGTTTCTACGAGCGCCATGTCAAGATCATTAGAGACGAGAACAAGACTCTGATTGATGGGGCAGGGAACTAATGGTATTTGCGTATGCATGAAAGGGAAATTGGAGTGGAGAGAAAGAAAAGCAGCGTATTTCTGGTATTCGTTTTGAACCAATATCCAATGCTGTAACAGGGACGGCGTTATCAGCGATCGCCATTAAGTTGCGGAAGGGTTGTCTTTATATATATGATTTATTATGCGTCAACCCGCGGAATGGAAACGGAATATTGGTATTCGACAAAGCTTCATATTGAATCATGGAGAACTAGGGCGCATTAGCATGTGCATTTGAAGCCTGCATTTATGGAAGAGAATGTTGACAACCTACATAATTGAGTTGCAGTAGTTGACAGTACGCAACACGTGAAAATTCCAGGCTGCCTTGCATTTCACTAGGGTGGCCTGATGTTAAATGGTTGTTCGAAACACCAGGGTCTTTTCTTAATCCTTGGCTTATACTCAGACGCGTCTTGACGCGACGCAAGTCATTAAAAAAACCGTGAGGTGACGTTTTCTGCGAGGCTGGGAAAAACCAAATGCCCTTCAGCGTGTCAGAAGCCCCTGGATGTCTCCACAGCGGGACCCTTGCAGCTAGCTTAGCACTCCCCTCCCAGCCTTGCCATTTACTATACTTGGACTGTAAGAAAAAGACGGTGGCGGGGCAACGACTTATAATAGAGTGAGTGGCCGTTTGTGAGTGAGACTGCGCATTCCAGTTCCTGATATTGTTTACCTTTTTTTTGAGAAACGAATCTTGCAATTATTCTTCTTGAATAAAGATTTGAGATTTATTGGGCATTTACGGCTTGAACGACATACTTGTACGAATTTGTGATTGATTGGTTGATCTGGTTGCACCACATTGACTCTACTCCAACCTCTCTTACTTGGGCTTCAACTCTACTCTACCACAACAGTGTTCTTTTCTTGACCGAGTACGTCAACTTATGCACTTAAGACAGTCTAATTGGGCCCTTTGCTAACTGTCTCAGATTGAAATATCATTCTTGGATCTCTTGTTTCCAACAAAGACATTCTAAACTTGATACAACACCACCACCATTAAAAGCCTTACTATACACAACATTAATCTCTCTCACCAATTGTCCCACCTTCAACCGCCAACATGAAGAAGAACGACGTCATCGCCATCATTATCATCATCCTCTTCATCATCCTCGCAGCTGTATCCTTTGGTATCTGGAAGCTCGTGTCCATGGCCAAGAACCACATGAGCGTGACAGGCAGTGGCACATCAAGCAGCCACTCCAGCCGCGACATTGCTGACTGATCCTCTCACGCTTTCAAGCTTCTTCGATACCCCTGGATTTGGTTACTTTCTTGTTTATTCTTTGGACACAGCGGTTTTGTGGTGACTTGCTGCCACTTGTTTTAGTTACAACATAAAAATCATGGCGGAACGTGGGTGGGCTAGTAATGTCTGGATGATTGATTGACGAATCACTCATGTTTGGGTCACGGCGCAATATTGGCGACATGGAATGAGTTACTTGATTTTCGGTACATGATTATGACATTCTGGGCAAATGGGCAGGAAGATAGACTTCGTTTATGAATAGGAGGACCGAATATGGCATGTGAACAATACACACTTAAAATTATCAGTTGAGCCGTCATTCACAGGCTTCAGTCATAAGGCACCAACCAGTCTGTATATCCTATATGAATCATTGTCCTTTGGATCGTTGCCTACTGGGCCTGTAAAGCGACTGTTTGCCATTGATTCAGATCTGGCCTTTCAGAATATCAGTGACAAGGAGATCTAATTAAATATTTAAAGGAGGCTCACAGCACCTCAAACCTCACTTCTCGACCAGCTTCCACCACACTGTCTCGTCAACTCTTCAAGTATACCAAACACATTATTATACGCAATTCTCTTCAAACCGCAACAATGTCAAAGGGAAAGATTGGTTTCTCCATGCCAGATCTCATCGGCCAGGCTGATAAGCTTAGTATCGACGATCTTCACATCAGCAAGGAGGCCAGCAACATCTCACGTTACCAACAGTACCCCTATGCTCGCTTCAACCCCGACAAGACCCAGGTCGATGCTCTTGACAAGACCAGCCCTGAGTATCATGAGCGCATCAGAAAAGTGATCAATGTCCTGGAGGAGTTCTATCTCGAAGTCCATGAAGAGTACCAGAATCGTAAGAACGATATTATCCTTGAGATTGAGCACGAGGATCAGTTGAGGTGGAATCGCTTCATTCTTAATCCAACCAAGTATATGCCACTTGACAGGAAAAAACTCCAGGGCCTCGAGAGATTCGACGATGTTGAGAAGCCTGTTTTTCGGAACCCAAGCTTTCTTAGTAGGGGTATCTACGATCAACAGAGAGACCTTGCCATACTAAAAGAGCTTATTGAGACTGGACAACGTGAACTGGCTCGGTTGGAGGGATCTGACTCGTTTATTCACCTCCGCAATGAGTTTGTAAACAAACACGAGGAAGCGGCTGATAACTGCGATGTTTATAGTATCCATGGGGAAAGTAGCTGCTCGTCTTGTTCCAACCGAGATATTGACGATTAGGGAGAGACTTGCTGGAGGGATGAAAATACGAACCTGATCCATGAGGATATCCGAGGATAGGAAATATTAGCTCGCAACCTAGGGTGGGCTCTATACAAAGAGGAAAACAGGAAAATAATTACAGACATTAAGAAGTCTTGAATCATAGTGAGTCGAGCCAAGAACGTATATAATGCTGAAGATTGCGTTTTTTCCTTAGACTAAGTCATTCCGAACTGCAGATATTTTATAAACAACTCTTCTAAAGTAAGAAGGTTCTTGTGTTCATGGATTACAATAATACTAAGCCATCTTATGTCTGCGGTTTCCAGTCTGGCTTACCCTCTTGAAAGGATTCTCATTCCTGATTGGCCTAAGTGTTGTAAGTTCGCCAAATGAGGCAACTCTCACGTTTCGTAACGAGAACGATTCTATGTAAGGATTTTACAATATTGTGTTGGGAATAAATTCAAGTACTATAAGGGGAGCTATTGCTTTTAAATTCGGCACACTCAGTAGAGCATGGAGATTGTATTCACGACGACAAGCATAATGTAGACAACGATTTGACCACCCACATTCCGACTTGCGGCATTCTATTTATCGGTAACAAGAAGTCTAGCCTAAATCATCTTGCTCCTTGATATATGTACAAGCATATATATATTTGAATAAAAATATAGATTCAAGAAGTTATCTCTGCCACCTTTACTTGCTGGGGAAGGGAGTAGGAGTTGGGGCCACGATGGGCTCAGTGGGAGCAGCAGGAGGGGGCTGAGGAACAGCAGGAGGAGTGGGAGCAGAAGGAGGAGTAGGGATAGGTCCGGGAGTAGGGACTGTCCATATAGTCAGTATAATTCAAGATGTAGTGTAGGTAGAGTCACTTACCACCAGGCTGCTGGCCGTTACCAGGGTTGGGCAACCAACCACCAGGTCCTCCAGGCTGAGTACCATTGATAGGGGGAGAAGGAGGGTAGAAACCTCCAGGGCCACCCTCTGTATACATGTCAGTATGTTTGTCAGGTAAATTGAACAATACATATACTCACGAGGGAAAGGAGCGGCCATGGAAAGGGGGGCCGCGAGGGCAAGGACAAAGGCAACGAAACCAGTCTTCATTTTGGTAGTGTTTGTTGAAGGTAGTGACAGAAGAAGCTGTTGATCTGAGGAACAGAGAGAATGGTAACGACTTGAAGTCTTTATATAACGAACGAGGCCAGCTCAAACAGCAAGGATAGAAGATAGTTGTTGGGTCACAGACCAGGAAGGCGTTTGTCAAAAATAGAGATGAACACTGGGCTGGAATACTCAAGAACCGGTTTTTGACGAGAGTCGAAGCGGTGTTATATATCTGTTGTTACAACGGACCACTTTCCCCCTTGGTAGCTCTGCAAATCTTTACCGTGATGGAGGAATATACCGAGAACCCTTGAGTGATCAGCCGTAGAATTTAGACTATGGAACTGAAAATTGAGAGGCTAAGATGGTACGTATGAGGACTGACTCTCCACAGTGTCTCTCATCTTGAGCGAACCGGTATGGCCGGTGGAGGACCGTGGACCGGTAGTTGAGAGTTTGTATCGTCTTGATGAAGCTTGCATGGGTGGATCCTTAAGGGTAAAAGCTTGTCATGTCTGAAAATTCCCCTGCCGTGTGCTTTGACGATATGTCAAGATATGTCGAACCACAGCACTGCAATGTTGTGTATATACTATAATTTTATGCTTAACAAGTCTAATTATGCTTCAATTATGTGTTTCTCCAATAATGCTGTTCTTTTCTTCATCCATATCCCTCGTAAAACTGCTAACAACACTATTGATTCATGATCAACACTGTTACATATGACATCTGGTCAAAAAAAAACAAGAGTTTATCTGTCCCCATAAAATGAATCCACACATTTCTAACAAACGACGCGTAAACAGTGTAAGAAAACATCTCCACCAGTCCCCCACGGAGAATTATCTCCAGTCAAACACATGCCCCACAACCTGTTCCCTGACAGCCAGCCGCAGTTTGTTTCAAGTCTTAACTCTGTCTTTTTATCTGCCACCAATCATTCTTCAAAATACATAACGTGCAGTTAACTGAGGCTCTTTTGTTCTGCAGGTACGTGTGTCGTAACGCAGATCTGTTCTCCAAAAGGATTTTCTATGCGATATCAAGGAGGGTGACAACGCGGCCCTGCAGAGGTTGGAGCTGGGGCTGAGGTACAATGGAATTGACTGGTGAAGTATGAGTCTATGAGAGCACATTAAGAGAACTTCTGAAAGGCTGTGTTTGTCTTGAATCTACTGTGGTATCGTATCGAAATCTATGCTACATTAGACATGGAGTGCAAGGATCCAGCATTGGGCAAGCTGAGTCGATAAAGTTCGATTGTGACCTGAATATCTCTCTATTCTTCAAGAAACTAGCCATCCTCAATGTCTATGTCGTATGCTCCATACATCTTATCTAAACAGCTTATCATCAGTCAGGATCCCTCGTCTTGACAAAAACTCTGATCTCCCATCATGTTGAACCTTGGGTATCATCTTCCTCAGTCGATCCTTTCCGTCCAGAGATTCTATCTCTCATCATTCGCCTCTCACCAACTCATGACTCCTCGGCCACGATCAAATCCACCTCGTAGTTGACGCTCGGGCTTGACCACCTTGCCTCTCAAGACTGTATACCGGATCAAGTTCTCGCAATCTTCAGGCATGACACGTGCCAACCAGATGCCCTGCGATGCGCCCACACTCTCCTCTGCTGACCCGTTCACGCCATTACCGTTCTTTTCAGCGCCATTCGTGCCGTTCTGCGTCTCAGGGACCGGATCATCCAGACCAAACGCATTCGGCCGTCGGTAGATCATGACGTTAGCAGAGTACTTGTGTCCTCCCACATGGCTGATGTAGTAGATACCAACACCGCCAGGCCTCTCATCATGCAAGTCTCGATACAGACCCAACGGCCTTAGCTGGCGCTCAAACTCTTTCCTGAGGATAGGAGCACTCTGTGCGCAACGGACGTCGCGTGTTCGATGACTGCACATGAGGATGACGGCGTTGTGAGGGCAGTCCTTCAGAGACACATCCGGGATCCCGGCGGCTGGGTCAGGAGACGGAAGAGAGGCCGGGAGCGGCGTGGGGTTCAGGGGAGAAGTACTAGTCGGTGCCCGGTTAATAACTTCGGTAATAATCTGAGGCACACTGAGAGGGTGAACATTGTGAAGGAGCTTGAAGGCTGGTAGCAGTAAAAGAGTTGTGGGCTCAGAATAGTCATCCGTGTCATGAGGAGTCGGCATGTTGGATGCCGAAAGCTTGAGTTTCTGTAATTGTCAACACCTTATCCGTCAAATTTGATGAGCAATGATATGAGAGAAAAGGACTCTCAGATCACGCATCAACTCATACGAGATCAAGACTCACCCCGTTTGCAGGCTCGCTCGCCTTAGAAAAAGCCTCCATTACGCTCCCTTTCTCATCCGCCACATCCCTCACCCAATCTGTCTTCCCTGTTCCCACAAGAAGATGCGTACTCCAAGCCTCAACAAGTCCATACAGAACATCCTCTTCCTCGATCTTGAAACCCCTAGGATATCTCACTGAGCAGTTTTCACAGTCGTGAAGACATTCTTCGCCATCTACTTTTGGGTCCGTCTTGGCAAAAAGCTCCGAAGCCGAGGGCTTGCCATCCTGTTTTGTAGAACCACCGAGCATGGAGCCCATGAGGTTCTTCAATGAGAGAGCCATTCTTTGCTTTGCGGGCTTGTGCTGCGGGAGCCAGGATGGTGTAGCGGCTGTTCTGGAGGTTGCAGGCGAGGCAGACGGAGGGGGATTGTCATGTGTGGATGAGGATGATAGGGTCATGTTGTAATAAGATCTTTCGGTAGATTTTAGGGCCGTTGACTCCCGTCTCCAGATGCCGTAGGTTCGGTTCGGAATGGGCCAGTTTGATTGACAATGATCCACTTGAATAATTAATTGGTAATGGATATACCAGTAAACTTTTGAAGATGTTACTGATTGATAATCAAATAATCAGATCAGATAATTACGCACTGCACCCTGATGATACTGAAATACTGAAAAGGGATATAATGTAAAATCAATCAGATCTCTTTTTCATCACCAGTATCGAGTCTCTCACCACTTTAAATATCTTACTCACGTCAACATTTCGCTTTATTCCCTTCGCTCTTTGTCTCTCCCGCCTATCTCCGATCTCCGAGCGTGGTAACACAACGGACAGACATCATTGGAAAGGATTGGCTTCCACAAAAAGTTATCAGATCCTGTGGCTTTTCGGTCGTCAGGGTTCATCAAACCCCTGTTCGAAACTTCTTCAGCCCTGACCAATTCTTGTATGAATTATAACATCATGTTAAAAAATACCTCTTTAAATTATGCGATAGCCCCAGGTTTCTCCTCTTCTTTTAAGGTTTTAATTAAACTCGAGATTAGAATGTAACGGTTGTGTCAAGATCCGAAAATGGCTTCCTTCTTGAATACCACGCACGTGGAGCAACTCAGCTCATATTATTCAGTTCCCTACTATTCTTCAAACATTCTTGGCGAGATTATTATAAGAGCCATACTATGGGTAGCCGATCCAAATAATACAAAGACCTAGCTATAGCTGCTTGTCATTGCCCACGCCTATCACCACCTCCAGTCACTCGCTTTCCAACGCTTATGCGTTTTTCTTTCTAGCCTCATCGTAGCCCTCCTCTTCACTGTCCTCATCTTCATCATCACCCTCTGTCTTCTCTTGGTCAGTCTTGTGTCGCCTGTTCTTCATCGCCTCTCGAATCTTGCGACTCGCCTCATCAAATCCACCTGTAGAGTCCAAGGTGGTAAATCCACTAATAGGGAACCCACCAGATCCGAATCCACCGCCGCTGCTGCTCGATCTCGACCTGCTGCGGGCTCTGGAAGGCGGCCGCGTAGAGAAGATTCCCACACGACCGATGTTGCTGAAAGAATCGTTGCGCGGCAGGGCTCGGCTAGACTGTGTTGTGCTTCGTCGCGACAGAGCTGGCGGCGTCTCGGGTTCATAGCCGGTACTTGACTGGTCGCTGTCTCTTCGGCGAGACGTCTTAGGAGATGTCGAAGAGCCACCCTCGACCTTGTGTAGATCGGGCACAAGCCGTGCCTTATCAAAGTCATCAAACATCTCAGGTCCTAGCGTGTTGATGACATCCGTTACCTGGGCGCTCAGCTCTGCCCGTCGTTCTCGTAGCTTATGGATGTTGTAGTTTGATGTTGGTGTCAAGCAGAGAAGTAGTGGACGCAGAGATTTGAAGATATCCATGCCGACCTCACCAAAACGCAAGGATGCAAACGTGATACCAACCATAAAGGGCCACAATGCGAAATAGACCACCAGCAGTGGTACACCCTCAGGAACGTATCCCCAAAGACGGTCTTGCCACACCTTGAAAGTTATGATGGCCGAGTAAATATGGTAGAGGGTAGGCGCAAAACCAATTGCGACAAGAATCTTCCAAGTTGCCATAACATCACGGCCGCGAATCTTGACTGTTGAACCCGCCAGAGCTGTCTTGGCCTTCTGCCGACTGATAATCTTGGTCGCTACGAAGACAGGAGAGAAGAGAATCAAACCTGGCAATGTGCAAATGAAAAGTAAGAGAAGTTTGATAGATCGGTAGATGAAAAGGAAGATGACCTTGAACATGTTCATCTTGGCATACTGGACTTGGTGGTCTTTTAAGTTGAGGTATCTCAACTGAGAGTTGTACTCTTTGACAGCGGCAGTCAAAGCAGTGATGCGCTCATCATTCTTGTATCGCTCGTATCCCATACATAACCTGCGGTTAAGCTCGATCACCACGGGCAGTGGGAGCTTCTTGCCGGTGGGATTGTAGAGTCGGCGAGCAGCCTGGATCACCATGAGTGTGTCGTAGTCGGGTGCAGAAACGGTGACAGAGCTCAGAGCCTGATAGACCGTGTCAAGAACTTGTCCGATGGCTTCACGACGTTGGTTATTGCAGTAGAGCTCAACGAGATGACGAGGAATCTCGAAGGGAGCACCGAACTCAACAACCGCACGAGAGCGGAACTTGTGGGCATGGAAGTAGTTCATGCCCACAGGGACGATCTTGAGGCCGCAGTCAGGATCTTGGGCCAGAGTTCCGAGGGCCATGATAGCGACACCAGCCTTGAGAGGCAGAAGCTCGGTGCGATCATGGCTACCACCCTCGGGAAAGATGCCAACACAGCCACCATTACGAAGGCGAGAAAAGACAGCCTCATAAACCTTGGTCTGGTCAATATGAGGTGCCAACTTGAACTTGGTGCCCTGGTAACCTGGAGCAGGACCCTTCACATCCTTGTTGGTAAAATTTCCATCCTTGTCGATATCATCACGACCTGTGAGTTGCTGCAAAGCGACCTTTCCCTTAAAAGGTCGCTTAATACGGATCTCTTCAGGACCGATAATCTGGGAAATATCGACACTAGCGCCACTGGTGTTCTTGGTTGAGGGAAGGAAAAGCATGCCCTGAACCTCACCTTCGCCCTCTCCAAACTTGGTACCGATACCACGAACAAGGGTTGGGTCGTTTATAGGATCGGGGAGGTAAATGGTACCGGTAGCTGGTTTCGCAGCATCTTGAGCGCGACCGACGGGAACTGAGCCGACCTGTCGCGAGCCCCATCCGATGAAGCCGTGGACTGATTTTTGGGCGATGAGGAGAGACGCTCGTCGTTTAGCCTCATTACGGAGGGTGCGTTGGAGAATGATAGCATCGACAAACTATTGCAAGTTAACAAATCGTCTTATCTGGTACACCATCTTCATAGTGCGCTCTCTTCTTTCACCACGAGCTCGCCTGACAGTATCAATTATGCACAACTAACCTGATTGGCATGCGGCGCTGCGACGAACAGAACAGGACCAGTCTGAGGCACGCGCCAGGCACCTCGAGGCACAACTTCTCGGAAGAACATATCGACAATGTTCCCGACGGTATATAGAAACATATCGTACTTCCAATTCACCATAGGATAGAGCTCCTTCTGCGGGGTTGGGTTCGTCGCGGACTGCGGCGCTGCCGCGTCCTTTGTCCCAGCATGATTAGACATGGCGGGCTTGCGCGGAAGAGTCCAGCGCTCTTGAAACAGGTGCAAGAAACGAAATGTTTAAGTCGAACTGTGGATATTGATACAATAAAATTCTAACAGAGCTAGACAAGCGAAGGATATTGATGTGAGGGGCGGCGGGCCTTAGTAATGGAGCGAACGCAGGATCGATGGTTGGGCGGAAATATGGTGAGAAATAATATATACAATTGCTCGGACGTTGTGTTTCTATAAAGACCTCTGCATTCTTGGTGAGTGACAGCAGAATGGCAAGCAAGGGTGAAGGATATGGAATATGCAGGATGGAAATGGAAATGGAGATGCAGATGGAAACAGCTGGGGCTGGGGTTGGGAGAAGAATGCACTGTACTTGGATGAGGGGAAGGTAAGGAAGGTACTTGAGGTATATGCCCAGTAAGGAAAGGCTGATTTTAGAGCTGAGGAGCTATGATCTTTATATGATGAGTTAGTTAAAAACCCCACGGGCAATATCTGGGACATCACAATGCATTCTTTCCCTCGACTCTTCTTGTCTTTGTTGTTATCGTCTGTCTACGAGCTTCCTTTTTAGTTATAATCGCATGCTTTCCGCCCCTTCTGACGACCGAGGATAGATATTTCCAAGCCCTATGGACTATAGTCTGCGGCGCAAACCCCGTACCAATCCGTACTCGCACTCGGCGCTTTTCCCCTGCAAACTGTCTGTCACTCCACTAACATCGGAGATCCAGTACGGGTACGGGTGCAGTTTTTCAGGATTTGCTGGGGTTTCTCTGCACAATCAGTTCAACATCAGAGACATTGATTAGCCAGCACATGCCGATCGTAAGCCACAAATAACGGTTCTGCATGAATTGCAATAACAACAACCGCTATAAGAGCTTCAATCTTCAGAGAAGCAGCACTATAAACATCATTAAGAACAAAAACATGTACCATCCCGTAGCCTCCTTTGCGTGCCTAGACATCACAAGCCCAGGTCATTCATCAATCACAAGTTAATTCACACCACTATCGTCACCACCCCAGCCATTGATAGTTTATTCAACCCCGGAACCATCCGCTTCGTCACGCTAAAGTGCCTCTCCATATGGACCCTCAATATCCTTGACCGAATTCCCTTTGCGAATTTCCGAGAAATAACAACAAGGAAGAGAGAACTTATGCATCCGTGCACCTGCATTCACATGTTATTTTAGAGTCTCCATTATCAAGACAATGAAGAAGAAAAAAAAAATGTTGGAAACAAATAACAGTTGCTTGACAAAATACTCATGTCGATATCAGCCAAGTCCCAACAAAAATGCCAAGTCAAGTCGTATTGGCTGCAGTTGAGACCTCTAATGCGCCATCAAAAAGAGGGAGGGTGTGCACTCTGCAGTACATTGAATTGCCGTGCCTCCCAACCCGTAAGGCCGTCTCCTTATCCCGAGGCCGAAAGGATCTCCAGATTTCAATGGAAGAAAAGAGACGAGATGCTGGGTTGGGTATTCTAAGTACACTGCACCATGTTGCACATCTTTTTCTCGCCCCCCCTGCTTTATATGCAATCGTGATGCGTTATGCCGTAACCGCTGCCGCTGGTGGGGGTAATATCTCATGTTTTGCCTGTAGAATTCACCACAGTAGCACTGTAAATCTGATATATTACCACATATGTTGGTCTGATGCTCTTATGGCCCAGAAAGTCTGCGGAACAGAGGTAATGAATTGAGCCCAAGGTTGGACTAGCTATCTTAGGGTATCTAATACTAGAGATAGATAAAACCACTCACTCAACAAAGTTGAATTTGTGTCGTTTTGGGCTTTAACATGCTCCCCATTAAGCCCAATTTCTGTTGCAGTTGTTGCGCTGTTTTAAAGCTGTTCTTGAAAGAATACCTAGGCAGTATCGAACTACAGCTTTCCGAATGCTTCTGGTAATTCAAAAATTCACCAAAAGCCATGCTACGTAAAAAAATAAATAAAAATAAAAATTGATACGCAAGTCCAGTCCAACAATCCCGAGATCTTAACGTTTCCCTCGCCGCCGGCTTTTCTTCTCTGGCACACTTGCGCTGCCGCCTTCCAACTCACCCTCCTCAATCTTGCCCTCATTTTCCAACTCTTTCAACTTCTCTTGCCCCGATATAAACATGCTTAGATCCCGGTTCATCTCTTGAAGCTCGGCATTCTCTCCCCTAAGTTTCTCCAGCTCTTTGGCTATTGCTTCGTGGTCGCTGTTCAGGTGCTCGATTCGCTTCATCAATCCCTCATTCAAACGCTTCTCCTCTTGTAGAGACTTGCCAAGGTTACGCGCTAACGCCTCACTCTTGCCTGCCTTGTTACGCTCTCGAGCGAGTTGCTTCTCTAGCTCTGGTATTGTTTGTTGGCTGAGGGTCGTATACTTTTCGTCGAGCACTGCTAGCTTTTCCATGGCCTTTGAGGCTTGTGCTGCAGCATCCTCAGCCGCGGCAGAAGCTTTCGAGGCTTTATCGACGGTCTTGCTAATCAGTTCTTCATAGTATGCCCTTTGAGATTCTAGTTGACTCGTGACCAGATGTGTGTACTCCAGACCGATGCTTTCCAGTTTGGCTCGAGGAACAACATCTTCTTCTTCCAAGTGGCCCACCGACCTATTTCTCGACGGAAGTTCCACGACTTTTCCATCCCCTTTATCTCGTATCAGTCGATGAACCCACATGTCTCCGGCGTAATCCCAGACATGCTGTGTTTCCAGCTCCAGAGCGAAGCAATGGGCTGTCTCTTTCCAGTGATCTTTTGCATGGCCGCCTTTGTATCGGCCACAGCCCACGTAGCCGCAGATCAGACAAATCCAGAGATCATCTGTGCAATCGCAAATGCTACAAAGATTCGACACTCCGGATCCAAATGGCTGTGAGTGAGGGTCTGAAGGATCCGAATTGGTATTGGGTGAGGTGTTTGTGAATCGGCAGACTGGACACCCAGCCCCTTTCCAGTTTTGGAGGCATGTACAGTGAAAGACATGAGAGCATGGTATCGTCATCAAACCGTTTGTCTCATCCATGCGCTCCAAGCATACAGGACAAGTTGGTAATTCCACAAGATTCGGTGTTGGAGGAGGAAAGGGTCTAAGGCTACTTGACATGCCAGCCGGCGAGGATAGAGGCGAAAGAGCCGTGCTTGATTTTCTTCGTGTTGGTGTTTCGAATGTTATACTCTTGACAAAGACTACATGGCAAATTTGAGGCTGTATCCTGTTAACAATATGCGTAGAGATGCTGGAAGCTTTAGTCACTTACTTCAACTGTATTAAACACCCTTCCATCAAACTCTCTTCGCCATTGCTTGGCCCGGAAATTGTCTCGGAATTTGAGCAAGACAAGATATCTGTTCATCCGCGATGTCATAACCATGCGACAGTGAACGATATCTCCCCTCCACTTTTCTCCAACAAAACCCATGAGGTCACCAGGGGACATATACGCAGGGACTGCCGGTATACAAAGAGTTGTGCAGTCGGCATCCTTTGAGTCACTTGCTTCAGTTTCTTGACGGTTCGTCTCGACGAGTCCGGATGTCTCATCCCCTTCCCTGTAAAAGTGTACGACTCCCCATCCGAGCTCAGTATTCTTTGTTTCGAGAGGAAGAAACTCGGCCTTCGTCGCTGTACCAGCTCCTCCAAATGTTGGGCCGAGTGAAGGAGCCGCAGAAGGGCTGGTCCGGGTCGTCTCAGTTGCCATCGCGTGTCCAGTTCTCAGGTCGACTGTCTCAAGACTAACACGGCCAAACCGCCAGTCTCTAACTGCGTTATGTGGTTGTATCGCGACACTTGAATTCGGAGGTGGGAAGCTGTTAGCTCGTTCGAGCCACTGTCTCTCTGTTACAATCTCGATTTTTCGTCCGGATTCTCTGGCTGATGGCCTCGCAGCTGCGCCACAATCTATGATACCGAGACTAGACGCAGAAGAATTTTGCCCCGTAAGTATATACGGAGACGGGTTGTTCGCAGGGCCTGGCCGAGGAGATTCTGTAGATCTGGATACCTTATACGTAGTTCGTCGATCTGGTCGTGGGTGGGATGGAAAGTCGTCGAACACACTCGCTTCAGAAGACGGAAGCCAGATGTCTTCTTGAACAGGAGTTGCTGTTGTCTCAGCGACCGGGTCAGGAGTCGGATAAAGCTCAAATTTGAGGTGGTAGAAGTAGGACGGCATAGCCTGGCGTACTGGTCTGCGGTTAAACCGCTCGCTCGAGAAAGATGCGCAGAGTTTGGATCGCAATTTCGGATTGACTGACGTATAGTTAAAGATGTCGTTTATCACTAAGGCGGCAAAAATAGATGATGCTGAAGCACTCGATATTTGTGAACCATCATATAACTGTGTGGGACAACGAAGAAGAGTGCTAACTTTATGGATGCACGAGTATTTGAAGAGGAAAGATTTGAACTTGCGACTTGCGGCTCATGAATTCTAATTCAGCCCCACCCATCATGACCTGGCTTGACTGTGGAGCGCCAGGCAGCTTAGGGACAACCCCACTCAGTATCAACATCACTTTCATGGCAACACATGGAACGTCACGGTGCAGAGTTCATACACAAAGAATTAGACCTCAATAGAGTCTATTGGCACCTCGCAAAATGTGCGCAAGTGCAAAAGCTACATAATAGCGGAATGTAATAATCGTTTCAGGCCTAGAGGTTGCCCAATCTCGAATTCAATACCAGTCCCAAACGCCGTCGTAAATCCATCACCGCTCATTGTAGTCGCTTACTGACCGCCACGAAGTCGGAGAACCAGGTGAAGAGTTGACTCCTTCTGGATGTTATAGTCGCTCAAGGTGCGACCGTCTTCCAGCTGCTTACCAGCGAAGATGAGACGCTGTTGATCAGGAGGAATGCCTTCCTTGTCCTGAATCTTGCTCTTCACGTTGTCAATAGTATCACTGGACTCAACCTCAAGGGTGATAGTCTTTCCAGTGAGAGTCTTGACGAAGATCTGCATACCACCACGAAGACGAAGGACCAGGTGGAGAGTAGATTCCTTCTGAATGTTGTAGTCGGAAAGCGTTCGGCCGTCCTCAAGTTGCTTGCCAGCGAAGATGAGTCGCTGTTGATCAGGAGGAATGCCTTCCTTGTCCTGAATCTTGCTCTTCACATTATCAATGGTATCTGATGACTCGACTTCCAGAGTAATGGTCTTTCCGGTGAGAGTCTTGACGAAGATTTGCATACCACCACGGAGGCGGAGGACGAGGTGGAGGGTAGACTCCTTCTGGATGTTGTAGTCGGCGAGGGTTCGGCCATCTTCAAGTTGCTTGCCGGCGAAAATCAGGCGCTGCTGGTCAGGAGGGATGCCCTCCTTGTCCTGAATCTTTGACTTGACATTGTCGATGGTGTCAGAAGACTCCACCTCGAGGGTGATGGTCTTGCCAGTGAGGGTCTTGACGACTGTGAGAATTTGTTAGTGAAAGATCGTGTGGCGACGAAGCCGATATAACTTACAAATCTGCATACCACCACGGAGGCGGAGAACAAGGTGAAGAGTGGACTCCTTCTGAATGTTGTAATCAGAGAGAGTGCGGCCGTCCTCAAGCTGCTTGCCGGCGAAAATCAAGCGTTGCTGGTCGGGAGGGATGCCCTCCTTGTCCTGAATCTTAGACTTGACGTTGTCGATGGTGTCAGAAGACTCCACCTCGAGGGTGATGGTCTTGCCAGTCAAAGTCTTGACGAAAATCTGCATGATGACGGTGATCTGTCGTGGGTGTTGTGTTGATAGATGGTAATCGGAAGAGAGAGAGAGTATGTTGTTTAATCGCTGGTCTTGAGCGAAAGTAAGGTGTTGTGGGAGAGATGTTTGAGGGAGAAAAAAAAAGATGAAGTTAGAAAGAGGTGGGAGAGGTTTAAGTACTGAGGGGGGAATAGTGTTTCTTTGATAATCAAGCGGGCGGTGGAAGGTGCGAGGGGGCGCAGTGCGGATTACGCCTGCCAGTGACGAACGGCACTGACAAGGCAGTCCGCAGGCGAGATAAACTACCTAGGAGCGCAGCTTCCGGGGGCGGATGATTCATGTGAGCCAATGACGGTAGCTACTAGGGAAGGCTCCAGAATCCGGCCAGGCTGCAGAGCGCCACACTTGAATTGTATCATTACGCTGTCCAATCATAAGTACTCTAGACGTGTCACTTATCGTGCTGAAGTGGGCCTTCAAATCGGAAGTCAGTCTGATGTCAAGGGCGCGCTTGTTAATCATGCTCTGGTGTTTTCGAGTATAGTCTAGAAGTTCTTAGAAATATGGGAGCAAACCGACATATATCGCAGGTCCTAACCCTGAGACTCAGGCGCCTGCTACAGCTACTAACTAACCTAGCAAATTATGCCCGTCTTGGGCCGTCGCTTTCACTTATCCGTCACCGTCAAGTTAACGAACTCGCGGTGATTCACTACACATCAGCAGATATCCTCGGCCTAGCGCTAGAATGCACCGGAGCGGAGTGGCGGGGCCTGGAGCGGGCATGTCGCCACTTTACCCCGGGAAAGGTCCAAAAAGCAATGCTTGTTTGGATGTCTTGAACAGCAAACGCCGCCATTTGACAACTAGAAATTCACTGGAAAATAGAAGGTTGGCTAATTTTTCAGCGTTTGTGGGAGATCAAAGGTGATCATTCCCTAAAGCTACAGCGACCAAGTCTTTGGCTCAGGAACCGACGACGAAGGCTCTGGATCATCATGCCGAGATAAACTCAAGGTGGATATGACAAGATATGGGTCTAGCACCATTCTCAAGGATGAGAGACTTCATGCACCCGGACGGACACCTCTCTGGAATCAACAGCTCATCAACAATCAAACCATTGCAGTCCGCTACATCGAATTTATCACAGCAAGAAGCCCGACGACACTCAACCCTCAGCCCAAGTTCCAGATCAAAAGTTGCAGGGTTCACCGACTTCTGCCGCCCGCTGAATCCGGTCTTGTCGGTGTTCGCGACGTCATTAGCCAACGATTCTGGCCCGTGAGGACCCTGTCTTGAGGACTACCCTGTTCGCATCAACTTGTTGAGCTTGATGCAACACAACGAGGCTGGTTTCGTTTCGAATTTTTGTCAGCGACAATGCCTGGAATTTGAGGGCATTACTTTCCCAGCTATATCGTTTTAAAGTCGCTCACATCTGAATACTTCACCTCACCTTTTCAGATCCATATGGGAGCTGACAATGACTCTATCTCGAAGAATGGGTGTGCAACATGGCGTCTTATCATGACCCCGCCTTTGTGGTGTTGGCAAGGATCCTCGTGAAACCACCCAGGCCCAACTCTGCGATAGCTCAGTCATGCAGAGTGTCTGTGGTTCTATGCCATCGGTCCGCACCTACAACCATGATATTTCGGCTGGTTCCGTAGCTGTCCGTGTTTTTACATCGTCACCCAGCCATTGTAAACAGGCGCCCTGTGAGATGGCAGAAAACTCAAGACCTCGATCCTAGGTGAAGAAAATACTTAAGATATCTAGGGTAAACTTAGCATGGTCCTTGATTAGTTCATTTTCGCCTTCTGACCTGAGGTCTTGAGTCTTCTGAAACCCTCAGGGGGCGCCTTGTTTCGTAGCGTCAAGCTTTAAACTTCAAATGATTCAAGCGAGACATCACCGGAATGGAGTGGTGACCATTATCACGTAGCTATTATCTGGCATTCAGTGTTGTCATAAATCATTATCACTCCGGTTCAACAAAGTCGGTTTTCGAGGGTTTAAAAATCCAATTCGATATAATTGTGGCAGCGCTGTAGCACTTGCCAAGCATAGAGCCTTTTGTAACTATCCCATATCCCTTTGACAGACTGCTAAATGAAAACACGATTCGCTCTGCTCTTCTTCGTCGACTTCGCCCTCTGCTTGTCGCGAGTCTAGCCCACTTGAGCTCACCAACGCCCTCCAAAGATACTGTAAATCACACACACTTCCCATGTAGGCTCATCAGCCATGCGAAATCAATCATTCCCCAAATGCCACGTCATCAAACATGATCCCATAATAACACCACAAAATGGGTGGGTTTCGCTATCATCTGTATGGTACGGTGCTTCTTCTCTGTCTCTAAGACATCAAAACAAAAAAAAAAAAAAAATAGATAAAAACAACTAAAACGCTCTGTCTTCTTCAGTCATACAATCATAGAAGAAAGTCATAAGAAGGTCATAACACATTTTCCCGTGTCAGGTAGCTTCGTGTTGTCGGGCGGTGACCAGCCGTGATAGAATGTTAAAGTCATATTCGTATGCTCAAAAGGACAAATCTGGGGTCGCTGTTGACCAAGATTTAAAAGGCCTTGTCAACGCTTTCGCTGTGGTAAAACAAATGCAACAAAGGAAAGGAGGGCTCCTAAAAGGTCCCCATCATATGTTTTGACAGTCATGGCATCGTGACTTAGTAGTAGCATCTTAGTTGGCCCGGATAACAAGCTTGGAGAGGAACTTGTTGGACAAGGAGTCGAAGTCGTAGCGATCAAACTTTGACTCCTTACGGGTACGAAGATAAGCCTCTGTGACAGATGTTAGTACGCGATATAAGAGGAATTACTATCCAGGGTACATACCGTGCTTGATGACATGCTGTCGCACTTCGGTCATGGCCTCGCAGACCGAGGTGTTGTTGTGAAGGAGATGGCCGTGTTTGCGTGTATCCCAGTCGGTGAAGGCAGGGAGCTTCTGAGAGATGGCGTGGAAAAGACCCACAATGACACCAACAGGTGTTGTCTCCATGTCAGTGCAGAACTTGTTGACGGCTACAGGGTCGGGGACTCGGTAGTGGCAATCGAACTGCATCTCCTCCCAGACGGCGAGGAGGATGGAGGCAATCATGAAGATAGTAGGCCAGTTCTTCATCTTCTCACCACTGTAGACACCAGAGTACAGGGCAGAGAGTTCCTCAAGGATGTCCTTCTGCAACTCGCGCCACATATCGGCAAGGGCACACTTGATCTGGAAGTTGATCATGACAGGTGCGACAGTACGACCGTAGTACTTGGAGTCCTCGTCGTCAATCTGGCCGTCAAGTTCAACCTCAGATCCCTGGTTCTCAACCATGGTGATGTGCATGGTGAGGTTGTAGGCAAGGACCAGCTTAAGCGACTTTCGGATGACGGGCATCTTCTCCTTGACGTAAAAGCGGTGAGCGGTCTTGAGGATTTCGGTGATGAAAGGGGTACCCTCAAAATGGTCGTCAATGAAGTCCTCGAAAGGTCCATCAATGTGTTTGTCAAGATACTCAGAGAGGGCATCAAGGCGAATACCCTCAGCACCGACATCAAGTTTCTCGGTACGGGTTTCGAAGTCAATGGGCTCCTGGTCAGTAAGTGTAGACTCAACCCAGTCAACCGAGAAGCAGCTGTCATCGGCAACAAAGACCTCGCGAACCATAACGGGGAGCGCAAAACCGTAGCCGTGTGTGATCCACATAAGGGTCTCCTTCTGGGCGAAACCCTTGACGTTATAGACTGAGACACCACGGTCCATGTGTCGCTCGTAGTCGGCCTTCCAGTCCTTCATGAAGTAACCAATATCCTTGATGTCGATACGAGTGCAAGGAACCTGCCAGAGACGGGCGTGAGAAGGCTGGCAACCAGCGCAGGGCTCACCCTTATCGCATGTCTTCTTGAGGAATTTACATCGGAGACAAGCTCGCAACTTTCTGATCTCACTGGCTTGCTTTCTCTGCTCAGGCAAAAGAGGTCCCTTTCTGCGGCCAACCTTCTTCTCAACAGTACCGTCCTTCTTGCCATTAGAAATACGGCGAACAACATTCTTCGTAGTGCTCTTAGCAATAGGGCTCTTGCGAGGACCCGAGTTCCGGCGGGTAGTACTGCTGGACGAGGGCGAGACTGATCCGGCACCGCTACCGGGGCTATGACGGCTCGAAGAGGGTTCGGACTTGATGGGGACAGTGGCAACAGCAGTAGTGGCGACAGGCTCATGGCTATGTGTATGAGTGTGAGCGTGATTGTGATTGTGGCCATCGTTGCCGAAGCAGTTGCGGTGGTTGCCAGCATCGACATAGCCGTCAGACTCGGGGGAGAAAGGAGAGTAGGGGAAAGGTGCAATCTCCTCGAAGCTTCCGAACTCCATGGAATTGGCGCCATCGGATGAATCAGAATTGGTTCTCAGGTGAAGAGTCTGAGAGGGATTGAAGATAGCAGCACCCTGAGCATGAGCCTGTTGGAACTGATCGAAGTTGGGCTGGTTCCAATCCACCATTGCCCAGCCCTCACCCGACGATGAAGGCAGAGACAAGACCTCGAGGTATGTACCGGTAGGCGAGTTGCTTCCAACACTATCGAGACGAGGCAATCCATCCATCTGCAGGGTATTCTGGAACTCCTGCCAATTCTCCATTCCAGTGTTGGGCCAAACGGTCTGGGTGTGGTCGTCCATTGTAGGCATGGTGTTGAAGGCCGATTCGAGGAGATTGGCTTGGAGAGCGGCCTGTGTAGTCGCAGGAAGATAATCAAGAGGGTTTGTAGGCTGGAAGTTTGCAGGGAAGGCATTGAAGCTCATGAGTGCAGCATCTTGGATGAACTGTGTCATATCAGCAGAAGCGAGGTGCTGCTGCTGCTGTTGCTGCTGCTGTTGTTGTTGTTGAAGAGCCCAATCCGTCAGGGGGTTCACACTTGGCTGAAAAGGCGATTGTTGTAGTGGCGAGTGCCGACTGTGAGGACTGGCGGATTGAGATGGAGGAGACGACTGGTGCTCCTCTGGGCTCATTGAAGCATAACCGTGAGAGTTGTTTGAAGACATATCGAGGGGAACAGCCCAGTGTCGGGCGTCCTGGGACATGATGTTTGAAGCAGCCGACGGACTCGAATGGGTTGTGGCTGTCGAGTATGTTTGGTAAGCAGCGCGATTTCGATTATCGAAGGTCGTCAAGTCGAGATAGGCATCACCCCCGCCGTTGTTGAAGTCGTAAGTCATTCTGGGCAAAAAACAGAAGGGAAGCGGAGCAGGAAAAGACGGATGATCGATAATATTGTAGGAACTGAGCGGACGACACCGCTCTTTCGTGAAGTCCCTTGTTGAGGTGAAGGGAGGAGGTCTGAGGTTTTGGAGCTGCTGGAGAAGGAGGAGGGACTGCTGGAGAAGGCTCAACGGCGGGTAGATCATGGGTTAGTCTCGCTGCTGTGGGCGGTTTGTCGATGGGGGAAGAAGCGGTGAAGCCGTCGGGACATGCAGCCAATGGCCAAGCCACCTGAGATGGAGATGCCCACCCACTAAAGTGGCCGCTACATAAGCCTATCCGCTGGCGGCGTCCGCTCCAGTGAAGAGCACACGACCCGCTATGGATCCATGGATCCCACCTAGCACCTCACAAGCTCACACCCCGACCCTTACTGTTTTGCTGTTGCAACCCTCCTGCGCCTCTTCTGGGGTACGACATTGACCAATCGTAGAAGGACGATCGATGGCATGACAGAACCTGGTTCATCTGTTAAGGAACACTCGTTGGCGCCATGTAAACACAAACAGGTCTACCCCAAATCTAGCCAACCACCTTGGTAGTCCCGAGGCCATGATCAAGGTTCCGGGTGTCAGAAAGTCTGAAATAATAAGTCAAAAGTCTCTGAACTACGGTTTTCTTATCTCAATGATTACGCTATTAATTACTGGTTGTATACCATACTCAGCTCTGCCAAAGTTCAGTTTTCCAACAACAAGGTCCTTCTAATTGAAGGATATTAACATCTCAAATTCTGTCTCCTCACGCTAATACCAGGCCTGATCCAGAACTCGGCCTGTCGCCAGTAATCAGAACCCTAGTCAGGACCCAAAGGACCCATAATCCAGCCATCCTTTTCCACCAGAATAGTAGATAGGCCGTCCTATACTATTTCCAACTTGGCTGCCCGCTTGTCAGAGAATCACGATACTTGGCGGGTCTGTTGTGCCAGCAGATCCATTGTGGCCATAAATCGTGCATGAAATTCAGGTACTCAGTTATCAATTCTCCTAAGTGGGTGATAGGCCTATGGTTCAAATTCATACAAGCGAGACTCTTCTAATATCAATCTCATCCGGGCTCTGTGTAATCCAAAGATGAGGCCGTTTAGTCAATGTGGTGATAAGATTCAGATCTGCTTGACTTGCGCCATCTGATTTCTAGTTCCAACCTTGTGTGAATTGAGGCCACCCCGCCGGCTTGGCTCCATCAAGTGTTAAAAGAGCCTGGATTGGATATGATACAGTGCATTTGGTGTTACGGAAGACTCTTTTCCACGGAAATTGGCTGCGATACAGTGTGTCTTCAAACTGTACATGTGCCGATAATCTGTCATCCATTGGCATCCTTCGCACCAGCTCACCTCGCAGCAATGCATGTTACAGCACAGCACAGTTGATGGTTGCATTGCTACGCTGCAAGTAAATGGAACTCATCGTGGCAACGACGAGATAAGTACCAGTCGGAGACGCATATCACGGAATACTCATCTAGCCAATCCATTTCGCCTCTTTCTCTGCATATTATTACCTTTCCCGTACATCTGCACGCCGTGCATCTTGATTCTCCACCATCTGCTACTATGCGGTGCAGTTGCAGCTCTGTTAATGATAGCCTAAAGAACACAGCAGAACTCGCCCACCCCGAGATCAAGATTCAAGACATCGCCGAGGCCAGCTCCGGCCTTTTACGCAGGTCATTCTGAACCCATTGGATGGACACTACAGCGATAAGCCACATGCTCATGGTAACACAACCAGAGCGGCATGACCCTCTCCAAATGTCTCGAGGCTTGGAATGCTGCACCATAATGCTGCACGTGCGACGGTTTGACTTGCTTTGTACCCTGGTCCTCGAGGTACCTCAGTTATGAGTTGTACGGTCCGAGCCATGTCACACATTGCATTGTCTGAGGGAGGAGTCTCGGATCGTGAATGTATTTATTCAAGGAAACGCAATAAGCTCGACAGACGGCCAAAGTTGCCACAGAGAGTATCAGATGATTATCTCGCTGCTCGGGCGGTAAACCTCCAAAATGGATCATGTTCAGCCATCCCGTCAGCCATCAAACTTAGAAATGAACCATGCAGCGGCCAATGCGTCTCAACCCTTGCCATGGCCATGGCCTCACTTACAAGAGGACGAGGCCAGCGCGAGCTTCACCGAGGCACTAACCTTTCAAGTTCAATACCGGACCCGTACTGCACCTCAGGGTCTTGCAAGGGCCTGTTGTTAAGCCGTCGATCCCCTCAAGCACCCCATCCGCTTGGCTGTCTGATGTGCTCGTGATTGCCAGCGAACACGTCCAGGATCAGTGCAAAAATATCTCCATCCAAGGCATCACAGCCAATAGATAACCAGTATTTAGCAGAATCTGGTTTTCGTGCTGCTCGGAAGATGCATGATATGTCCCGCGAACATGAGTGAATGCGGTAAATCGTTCATCAGCCTTTTAGTTCCCCTTCAAACTCGCAGTTCGTTGTTTATCTGCAGATAGCTGATGCTCTTCATCATGATCGAGACACAAAGAGCATCCATAATCGTCCATTGTCTTCCGGCAGCGCTGTTTCCTTGGCTGGACTGATGGATTATTTGTGATTGAGATGAAGCCGTAGCGTTTGAGTTGCGTACAATTGTAATGTTGGCGATGTTTCGCTCACCAGGCATTCGATCTCTGGATCGACGATTTACGATTCTCTGCTTTGGGCGATGTGATGGTATGCCTTCGCCGATGCAAGCCTGGGGTAGCCTGGTCAGTTGAGGAAATAAGTATGGTATGCGTCAACAACTATCAATTGCATTGGTAGCAACCAAGATCAAAAACCTTGACCTCATCTAGTGTTTTGATTAGTCCGGTTTGCACGACATCTATGCGAAGCATCAGGGCGAGCTTGAAGCCCACTTCAGGCTATCATCGATTTTGATCTAGGCTGGCAATCTCCCGCGTTAGACGTACCTACATATATTGATGGCGGAGGAGACAAGGAACTGCCGGCAATTCAAGTGTATCAGGGCAATGCACAGCCTGATGTTGTGTCTTCCAAGCCACTCAAAGACGCTGGCCAGCCTCCCTGGAGTACATATCTGTGTGCAATGTTTCTCTAGCTTAGCAAGAGCACGAGGCTTCAAGACATGGCGCACTGTCTTCTCTGCGGCCTGCGGCTAGAACCCATCACACGTCCATGCTGGACGGTTGGCAGTGATGTCAGAAGCATCCTAGTAGACAGCGCGGGATGAGACAATATCTAACACAAAAAAACACACTAAGCATTCGAACTGAGAGAGTGTAGTACCCCTTCAGCTGACATCAGACTCTCACTTCCCCCTGATGCAACATCCTCAGCCAATTCTTGATTTCTTGACCGCACCCGATGCTACAACCAGGTTCTCCCGAATATCCTGGCTATTCTCCGTGTGCACGTCTCATATGCTGGTAGCGCCGCCTTTGGTTTCTCCCTCTAGTTCCAGATGGATCTGCGGCCTTATTCACGGAGAATCGATGATGCGAGGTACAGCGACGGCGCCTTTGATAATTCATGCGGATTAACTAGCTTTGTTTCTCAACAGAATAGCACGAGTCAGTACTATTCAGGACAAGGCGCGCGCCAATACCTCATCGGCTCATCTAATGATCAGAATTATCGTCAATAAAAACTGAAGGTCTGAACAGACTATCAAACCAAAGGGCATATTATCCACTATAGGTCTAGTCAATACAGAGAATTAAGAAAAAATATACTTATCGTTAGTCGTCCATTGTAGCCGCATCGTATATTCTGGTACAGATAGTTTGACCATCGACGGATTTGACGCGCCGGCTATTGGCAACTCTGTTGCCATCAGACCATTTTTGACGCAGGGGTAGATTTTGACGCTTGCCGGAGCAGGGAACTATCGTTGGCGGTGAAGATTTGACCAAACACTGAATGAGAATCGACTCCATTCCTCGATCGGGATTCTAATTAAGGAGGCTTCAGTCAACACTGCCGCTTATCGTGTCATCTCTTTTGTTTCCCTTGATCTGGCTGGCCGATAATATGGAGATCGGCCCCCGACCCTCCGCTTCACCTCCACAACATCTCCGAGACGATTGCTCTCCGCCGTGGGCCGTGGGGACGCAAGGAACGCGGATTTCCTAATTCGTCCTTCCTCTGTAACGTCTGGTCTCATCTTCGTAGTCTATGGACCATCACGCGTGCAAAGTATTAAAATGTCATGGCCACGTCGAGCTCTCGTCTTATAATTAGCCGTGAGGGGCTGAGTTTGTGTTCACTTGCCTCAGCCAAGGATCAGTCCGGTTGCTTTTGTGTTAGTGGCCATAAGCTGGTCACACAGTTGTGTAAATGAAACCAAAAAGATAAATTTCGATTTAGGACAATCCTTCATTCCTGAAACTAACAACCGAGGTTTGTATCAAATACATTACATTATGGTTGTAGTTATTGTATGTATGTATGTATGCAAAGCGTCAAGTTCGTTCTCAGTCTGCAATTGTTGCATGAGAAACAGTGACTACTCTGACTCGTATGCCTTAATCAATACTATATCGAATAGTTCCGCAATTACATGTAGAACTACCAGTCGTTGTGCAACCGCGGCCGCAAATACCCTCTCTGTTGATGATTTACATCTCACAACTACTCCACCTTAAGATAGAATCTCCATACTATACTATCGATATCTCCATCGTGGTGTTACATTCTGGATAGTTTCGGCTTTCAATTACCAACTCACATCATACTCTGCAGGTCAACCCAAGGCACTTTGACTTCTGTTTTCATCACCTTTGGGCAGCTGTGCAGCTGTTTGCTTAGCATGACACAATGCATGCATGTATATGTTGTAGAGCCGATTTATGTAGCTAATAATGGTTCTTTTGGGCATATGCATGTATGTGTTGTTACGTGCATCCTGGTCTGGAATCTTCCAATCGCTTTGTGTTTGACAAAGCAGTTTGCTCAAGAGTGGCCGAAGTCGTCGGAAATGTGACTCATCGACTGTTTTTTATCAAGGTGATTTCCTCCAGGAACCACCGCAACCACATGACTTTGAGTGGCTTGAATTCTGTAAAATGAGGCGTAGCTGTTTAATTGTATGGGAATACGCTGTTGAGAGATATCCACGTCGAGGGATAGTGCATTATTCGCCCGTGGCTCACTTTGGTTCGAGAAGAGCCACTCATTAACTGCAAGCTTACATCATTGTTGAGTCTGGATTATAGAATACTCATGTCAGTAAGGACTTATTATGTTGTTGAGTATCGCTATTTTGTAGGTAATATATCATTCATAACATATTCAAGCTACCTAGTATGTTATTGCGACCCTTGCCATTCAACTCAGTTACACCCGGTAATAGAAATCATAGATTCCAAATTACAAGTCCCTTTCCAAATAATCATTACCCGGCGTTACATATTATCACAGTCTATTTGCGAGCATAAAGCTTACATATAGAGGATACAACAGTACTGCAGTATGTCAAATATACTCTCACACAAATACTCCATTTGTACTGGCAGTTATCATCGAATCTCGGGGAATGACAGCGATCTTATCTCTTTGGATTTATTGACTTGACAGCAATCGAGAAAAGGTCTAATGTGTTCAGCTATTGGGTTGTGTAGAGACTTGCTTTCTCAGACGATGCAGATCCGAGGTAGCAACTCGTTAGTCCCCTCCCGAGTGTATTGTTTCACCACAAAGTCTTCTTGTACCACAGATTCAAGGAACGAATGTGCGAGAATGTTCTCAGTGGTGACATTGATATAAGCTTGGTGATCTTTGTTTTCCTTCATATACCAAATTGTCCTCTACATTAGCAAGCAGGCTTCAGTCTCTGGCTCACCACATGCGTGCTACAATCAGATGTTCCGTATTTCACATAATAAATCTCAAGCGACGCATTATCTAGATCAACAGAGGCCAAGTCTTTGGCTGGAAGATTTACAGAAACAAACTAATGGTGTAAATCTTGTAGCTTGATCGCACGTAGCCAAGACTAGGTGACGACTCGTTCGAAATAGATATTTAATATTTTTTATTTTACTTTATTTTATCTAGCTTTCAACTATATAGGATGGCCTCTAGCTTCTAACTTTTTTCTCAGAAGTTTAAACAATATAACCTCTATCCAGGCCGTCATATCAATAGTCATATATCAGTATAAGGTTCAGCTGCCTCAATGGCGCAATTGCTGCCTCAACAAAGCAGCATAAATACCAGCCCAAAGCAGCTAGCCCTGCAACTTTCTTCCTTCAACCCACCCGGAAGGCTAAGACACTTCACAGATATTTAATATAAATTCATTTACCATTAACAGTGACTATGGGGTATCTAAGTGCAACCGGAAGAGGGGGGAAACAAACCTACTGGCTGAACGCGAATACCAGTGAAACATTTTGAGAACCATCAGTGTAGAGCCGGTAAGTGATTGACATGAGGATATGAGAAACATCATTAAAGAGGCAGAAATGCTGGCCCTACAGCGCCTGCTAACATCAGCCAGGATAGGATAAGAAATGTGTTAACGAATCTCAAAGTGAACAAAAACCGCGGTTAAGGTCTTTCGGTAAGGGTGATCTGGATCTGTTCCTTACTCAGAACTGTCATTGCCCTAATATTCGACGCACGCCATAGCATTGGTGTGCATGTTCAACGAATCCTTCAGTGGACCAGAGACGAGTCAACAGCGCAAGAAGAGGTCGATACGGCCCAACATCCACAGGAACAAGCTCCGAGAGCGTACTTTGGGGAAGCGCGCCTTGCATGTAGTGGCTATAAGTGACAAGACATCCTTGGCAAAGAATGCCTTGACTGGTGCCAGCATCAGAGAGAAATGGGAAACGGATGGAGGCCATCCCTCCAAAGTCATCCTCTACAACCTCGGCCTTTCTCGGCAGTCTTGAGAGATCACAGCCTGGAGGATCTAAAGGCGCTTCGTGGAAGTGCTTGAATATGGCAGCATCTTTCATAGAAGTTTTCCCAGGACGATATGTTGGCCTCAATTTGGCCAGCTTCTCAGCCGAGCCATGTACTTCTAAGGCAAGCTCCTTTGCTTGCTTGACACTAACAAGGCGTCCGGCCTGCTTATGCACGAATTGAAACCTCAAGCCAAAGGTACCAGGAACGCTATGCATGACAGGAATGCGTTGGAGATCATGGTCTGTCAGGCTAAAACACTCCTTCGCCATGTCTGGAGACGTCATGCGGAGAGCCTGGTTCTCATACAGACATTCAAAACAAACCCTCTCGCAAGTAGGCAGGAAAAGAAACCCCCCAAAAGCGAAGCATGAGACACATCTGCTCTGCCGGAGAGCCGAGTGAAGCAAGGTAGCAGGATGGTAGCTCAGAAGGCGAGTCCGGCCCAAGGCAACCAACGCCTCGGGAGCATGTTGGACCATCTCCCTGTACATCGGCAAATCCTCGACAACATCCTTTCCTAAAAGAGAAACCCGCGACAGGCGGGATAGAGACTGGAAGTCGAGGAGATCAAGCACAGATAGAAGTAACTCTGCGGGGAGAAGATCCAATTGGCCTAGAGAAGAAGCCAGAAGCCGTGGCTGGTTGGAGATGGACGTAATGGATGGGAGAAGCTGATTCTGGTTGGGTACATAACGAATCATGCCTTTGAACTCTGATTCTTCGGCGCGGATGAACCGTTGGAGATCGTTGCAGTGTGTAGCCATGGCGTGTTATTAACCAATATGTAACAGAGTAGTTATATGACAAAGTTTAATCTTTCCGCGCAATGACGCAGAGAAGAAGAAAAAATAATAGAAGAACACTAGTAGATAAATGGACAGCACTAAACTTATAGTTTAGAAGAAGAAGAGAGCGGTAAAAAATAGTTGCACGACTGTGTGCTCTTGGATCTCTTGAGAAAGGCCGAGGTTACAGGCTGTGTAGAGACTGACTCAGCAGAGTCAACCGCTTAGATTCCAGGATTTGACACAGAAAAAAGCAAACTTGGAGTCTACTAGGGATGTTTCTTGGACTGGACGGATACGCACAGCTAGTGGGTTTTCCCTGCATGGACATTAATTAAGCGCGGGGTCTGATGTGGTGTTGGGGGTACTAAAACAAGTGAGGCTCTGATGTCGATGGAGTATAAATTGGAGTTTGTAACCTCACAGCTAACCACATAGGCGTTCGATACAGCTAGCGTTGTATATAAAACCTTGATTTTTTTTTTTTCTTTTCTTTTTTTTTCTCTTTCTCTTGCTCCCACATCCCTTGATCATTCTTAGGACCAGACACCCTGAATTCTCTAGTCCAATGTTCTTGTCTTGGTTGTGTATCATGGATGATATCGTGCATATGCCCCCCCGGACCGGTTGGACAAGCCGGTCTTTGAGTTCCGGCCACGTCTCCACCAGGAAATGTCCAAGCTAAGCAATGGGTGCATATTTAGAGCAAGATGCCATGCCACTATACCAGAAGATCTCGTGGTGTTTTGTTCCCGCGGAATTCCAGAGTTTCGAAAGACAGTATCAACGTATCAAACAGTAGGGTTTAGCCTGTTTCTTATTATGATAGGTTCCGCTGTGTACATACTTCCTCGGGTCGGCCCTTTGTGATGTAACAGGGACATTAGATGTCCGGCAAAGCAACCGGCTTCTGATGTTGGGCCTGCACAACGCACCCATAAGCTGATATATGTTGACAATATAGAATTACTAAACAGGGTAATGTTATCGACGGAATGAAATAATGAGAATGTCTCAAGCTTTGTCATTGCTATACCTATGTTGAACAAGTTCGGTCAAGAAGTCAGGAGACCATTATTCTATTCTTACTATATACTCAACCCTTCCTCCACCCAGTTCTCTCTCAAGAACTCTCTAAACCACCTTCAGACCACCCGCATATACTGCATACAAAAGACATTCATATTCCCTTTGCCCCTCCATTCATTGATCGATCTTCATTAGCGCCCCCGCAATCACAGACAGCAAGTTGGGGGTTGTGTCGGTTCGGACCAAACCTCGGTCGAGAACTCGGATTTTCGAGGGATATTTGCTGGCTCGCCTCATTCAGCTTCCGCGAGTAGCGTCGGATATTCTTTTTTCGTTTGTTCACCACTTGTTGCGATCTGCATCATCCCGTCTTTGTCTCACCTTAGTTGGTTTGTCAATCCAGTGAAGTTCTCGTAAATGTGCAAATGATCACGTTCTGCTGCGATAGGTACAGTAGTGCGAAACTGAGCCGTCCAAAGCCGAAGACTTTTTTTCACGATTAGCCAACTAGCGCAACATCTTTGATACACACAATTCAATGGTTGCTACAAATTCTCTGAGATCGTGGGTCGAGTTAATCGGATACTTACCTCCGCCTTTATGTGCGAGTCACGTTAGGCTAGCTTCGGTACTTGGGAATATAAATTGCTTCTAGAAAAAACTGTTAAGACTTTTTTTTGGTTGCTGTTTCGGACCGATACATATTAGGCAGTCATATACCATAAGGAAGACGTTGCTTTAGCAAGGGGTTCCCCGAGTTTTGGCTTGGTCTAACAATACGTGTGGCATGCAATGCCAGCTTTTCTTTTCTAGAAACTGCTGTCTGTGCGTCTATTGGAAGGTTTTTCACGCGTTTTAAGGCATTTTGAGTTTGAGTGTCTCATGTTTTATCTGGTCACTTCGGTTTATACCCGAGACCTCTTTTCTTAAACAACACCAGAAATAAATGGTCCTCCAGGTATTAGTATCAATATCTAGCATCATAAGGTAGTCCAGTAACAATTGAACTCTGCGACACTCCTTTTCATATTCTTGACGGTTCTATTCTATGGCACGTGAATAGTCTTGCCTTGGTTTCGTTCATGCAAGTCTTTACGAGGGTCTTTATAGTACACAGCAGAATCCTTATTTGATTGCTTTGGCTGCTCATTCAAGTCAGATGCTGGAACTTTAAGACTCTGGTTGTTGACTGAATCTCACAATCTATCCAGTATTATCTGGATTCTCAAAGGTCCCTAACCAACCAGTCACCGATTGCTTCCTGGAATACTAAGCTTATAACTCAGCAATATGGCCCGTTGAGTGGCTTATTGGAGCCAGACAATATGGAGGTGATTGAATCTCTGGTCTCTGTCCAATGAGAGATTCGGATAGTCTCAACAACTTCAGCAACACTATATTTCACTGTGTTATTAATCACTGGAAGATCAACACTGGTTTTGTCTGCATCATAGGATGGACTCATCTCCAGGACAGAAAGAAGTTTGTAACAGACAGGAGTGGAACTGCAACTCACCATTTCAACTTTCAACGACCAAGCATGTCCTCAGAAAACCACCGAGAAATTTCAATATAGCATTAGACCTCAAATATAGCCTCTTGGAACTCTTGTTAGTTTTTATAATCATTCCCCCAATTCTTCATCCCAGGTTGAAGTTGTGTAGCTATAGGGTAGGTAAAACTGGAACAACCTTCTCAGTTACCAGTTGGGAGGATAACATGTCCGGGCCGTCCAAATCCAATATGCAATTTACATCATAGGTAGCCGGGTATTCTCTAACATGTTTCTTTGTCTCTTCGACCTACTCCTCCTTCTGTTGGTTTCTACTTTTGTAGGATGAAGCAATTGGATTCTTGATATTGGCTTTAGCTGGAGTTCTTCAACGCATTACTTCATTCAGTCGTTGCACAAATTAAAACATCTAAACTGTTTTCATCAACCACTGCTTTCAATGCTAGCTGGTGTTCATGTGATTGTCGATACTGCAACTAACATAAAATCGAAGCAAGTGGTCTCATGGCATGAACTGTTGTTGGTGCTAAAGAATCCGACAAAGAGATGCCCCGCCATGCACATATCCTCATTGGGCAAGGGCACGAGATCGTCCACTTGAATCCAATATGTGGGGGTAAGATAGGATTGCGAGATGTGATGGCTTGGGGAACAATATCAACCAAAACTCCCATTGTTAATACAACGCAAATAAGGCATCGGGATACAATATAAATATTGGTTTGCCAACTGCGTGATGAGAGCTCGTTCTCGGCTCACACGCACTCGACCTCGTGTTTTGTTTCCACGCAGCAATAGCAACAACAGCAATATCAGAACCAACACAAGAATGGCTTCAGCTGCAACGGCGTCACAGCCCAATATTGAACCTTCTATACCGCCTCTCTTCACTACTGAACCTCTCATCCGCGATAGCCTGCCTACAGAATCGTCGCGTGTTCAGGATGCAACCGTAGACGAAGTCCTGCCTTTCCTACAAGGCGAAGAATTCGACTACTGCAACTCCCACGGCCTGCCCCATCTAGACCGTCGTCGCCATGTCAACTTTTTGCATAAGCAACTGGGAAAGTTGCCGGCGGCTTTCACATCCGCTGATCCCAGTCGGCCCTGGTTCTTTTACTGGTGTCTCTCTGCTCTTGTTCTCCTAGGGGAGGATGTTACGGAGTACCGGGAGAGACTTGTCGATACCGTTCGGCCTATGCAGAACCAAGATGGAGGCTTCGCTGGCGGGTTCGGACATACCTCACATCTCGCCACCTCCTATGCAACCGTTCTGTCTCTGGCCCTAGTCGGCGGTGAAGATGCTTACGAGGTTATCGATCGTCGAGCCATGTGGAGATGGCTATGCTCACTCAAGCAGCCCGATGGAGGGTTTCAAATGGCACTCGGCGGCGAAGAGGACGTCAGGTATGTGCATACCGTACCACTACACCATGATACTTTTCTCTGCAACACCAGCGATCAAGGCCTGCAGTTCCCTACGCTGTCATGCCGTGAAACCCCAAGACACATCTACGATCGTTCGTATTCTTCTCAGGCTGACAGCATTGTAGGGGGGCTTACTGCGCAGCCGTCATAATTTCGTTACTCAATCTCCCTCTTGAGCTATCACAGGATTCTCCTGCACGATCTGCTGGCCACACTGGCCTATTCACAGGGCTTGCAGACTATGTACACCGATGTAAGTGACGCATGATACTCCAAAGTAATACTCCCCTTTCTGATCGTTCACCGTCAAGGCCAAACGCACGAGGGAGGCGTGTCGGCAAAGCCGGGCATCGAAGCACATGGTGCATATGCCTTTTGCGCTCTCGGATGCCTCTCGATTCTTGATTCTCCACATCGTTCCATCCCGCGGTATGTCTCTCCCTCCGTTTATCCACTCATGTTGTGACATGGAAGCGGTGCATCGCATGCTAACCTTGTCTTGATGCTTCTGGCTCTGTAGGCATCTCAATGTTCCACTGCTTATCTCTTGGCTGTCCTCGCGACAGTACGCCCCCGAGGGTGGTTTCTCAGGTCGTACCAACAAGTTAGTCGATGGTTGCTACAGTCACTGGGTGGGAGGATGCTGGCCCCTCATCGAGGCTGCACTCAACAGACCCAGGTCCGGCCATGGAGGGGAAGAGGCCAGCTCAGGCGGCCACCCACTACCTGCGGCCAGACATAGCCTCTTCAGCCGGGACGGCTTGATCCGCTACATACTTTGTTGCTGTCAAGATCAGTCTAAGCGTGGTGGTCTAAGAGACAAACCGAGCAAGTATGCAACCTGGTGGTCCTGCATCTAGAATTTATGAATGAGCGCTAACTCGAGTCCGGCAACAGGTTCTCTGACGCCTATCATACATGCTACGTACTTTCTGGCTTGAGCTCAGCGCAGCACAAGTGGAACTTGGATGCTGCTCGACCTCACGAAGCAGATGTGACAGGCGACTCGTGGTCGGTGACACCATACATGGAGGGTGAACAGATCTTTGATGAGGAGGATCGAGTTGCCACTGTGCATCCTGTCTATGTTATTCCGCAGCATAAAGTGGAGGATATGCAGAGTTACTTTTCGTCAAAGCACGGTTTTTAAATCAAGTCGCATTTTTTCAGCGCTCGATGGGGCTCGAAAGCCACGAGATGAAAGACCGAGGCATCCTGCATTGCTTGCGGGGGCGCACAGATCTACCAATTCTGTGGTGATCTATTCCAGACAGACGCATATGTACATGTTTTGGTGGCTAAAGCACAACATGGCACCTGCGTCGTCGATGTAGGACAAACTGGGCTTATCCATATTGAATCAGAGATACAGCACACAAGAAACCTACACCGTTGTGCATGCAGGAAGCAGAGTCAGAATCGGTGGATCCGCGGGGGACATCCAGCTTTACATACAGGCCAACTTTGATGGCGCCATGCCGTGTCGCCAACAGGCATGATGGAGTAACAGTGCAGCAAACATGCATTTCAATTAAATGACAGGTCTGTGCTATTTAGCTGAGTCATATACTTCTAGGACTTTGAGTGTTTGAACTTTGCTCCACTATAACTTCATCCTGTTATTATACAGAAAAGTATGTTCAGCTAAGATTTGCATAAGAAGTTGAAACACGTTTCTATGTAGTCGTACGAGAAGATATACTTAGGGAGAAGAAGAAGAGGTGGTATTTAAATCTTAAAAATTAGAATACTCATTAAAGTCAACAGTAAATTTGAAAAGCTCACTCTTTCATCTATCTGGTGATGCGGTAGATGATCTGTGCCTCTAATATGGCTTTTCCATGGGCGGAACTCCCTACAGAAATCCGCAACAAATCCCCCAAAGGCTTTACTGCGGTATACTCCATTTGGTATGCTACAAAATCTCCCCTTGAGTGCACCAAAGTGGCACAGTTTGCAGTGGTGTTCACGCAATGGCAGCATTTCATAGAACAGAACGGATCACGATCATCCATTTGGTCATGGATGACAGCCATCTCGCCACTCCCAGACGAGAATTACAAAAGCGTCAAGTAGGATTCGGCCTGAATTGTTGTAACTGACTGAGGTTAAGCTGGATCCCTATCCTGCTGTGTCTGTCGAAAAGCTTGGGACGAAGCCACGATCATTAAGTACATGTACGTCCACTCACTCATATTATGTTTCAATTGTCTAATTCGCTGTAAAGGAACAAAAAGACCTGTGCCCATATCATCGAGGCTATTGCCGCCTATTGCCCGCCAATGGCATGCATGTCATGAGTCCTTGGCTCAACTCTGGAACTTCACGCCCATTCCCCGAGCGATTGTGAGCACGTGTACAGAGACTTTCGACTTGAAAACGATAACACATTATTTATGAGCAAGACCTTACGCATGGCGAATAATGGTAAAAGTAATATCATGTCCACAAGTTTGAAGAAGCGTGAGGTGTCTGCGGCCAACCATATGGACTGAACATAACCAGCTCATTAGCCCCCGGATAATAGTGATGTGATAACAAACGGCTCAGGGGAATCGAGACTCTTGCATTTTGCTTCATTTATTGAATCGTCCGCGCGCTGGTCCTCCGTCGGTGATTCTATCAATATCTCGATCGTAGCCCTTGCCAAACTATTCCGAGGAAGCCTACGGAGTATAAAAATGCGCTACGAACAGATGAAAACTGTCTGTAAACAATTTCCAATATCAAGCTAACAAGGTATGTTCTGTTATGTCAGCTTGCATGAACCTATCTTCCACCATTCAAAACCAGACGTTATTTAAAATGTCGAGATAGAAATGATGAAGCATATTTTGCTAAGTCTGTCCTTACTTGCAATGCTTCTCGATACACCGACGAGAGCCATTGTATTCCGTCTATCACTTGGCGGCCACACGGAGTGAATTTCCCCTCGGGCAAAATGAGGACTTAATTAAATAGTTTCGAGACAACTAGTTGTCCACCCCACAGTGATCTTGCGATAATGGCTGGGCCATTGCCACTGCACTCCAAGTATATAACATTATCACCTGCCACTTGAAACTAAACCGACCGGTGCTGGACTATTGGTCTCTCCATCAGATGGATTCTGAGGCATTTGATGATCTGGCGGGTAGTAGGTTATCATAAACAACATAATACGTTCTCTCAACTTCGTCAGTCTGTTGATACCAGTGGCAACTCGGCTTTGACAGCAAAATCAATCCAGTCTGCCCCGAGCAAGATTTGGCGTTGATGGAGTAGCCTCTGACAATCCGAAAGCACCTGATATGACCAGGTGGTAACAAGGTCGAGGCCGTCAATGAGACCAGGACGTTCAATTGAAGGGGGCCCAAGCGCTTGGATCGGCCATAGCCGAGTAGGACCCTGCTCGAACAGGTGTACAACCGATCATACATCTAAGCTGTATTACCTACCGGCCTACCGACTAATTTAAAAGCGTGAGTTAGGCGCACAAGGTCGCCCAGACTGCATGAATACCGTGCCCATAGATAATACTGTGGCAGCTACGCAATAAACCTCAACCATGCGTAGTTTTGGTGTCATTTGTGTTGATATCAACTTTTGCATCTGACGGACGATCGGCGAATCCCTGTCCCCCGCCAGTAAGTGTTTTTGTAAACAAATAGCATGAGTGGAGTTCCACAATACTTTGAAAGATAACTAGATACTTTTATTCTGTGAACCGTGTACCTACTCTGCTATTTCGACATATTATTTTGATAATATGGATTTCAACATACCCGTAGAGCATCCAGGCACCTAAGCGCCAAAAGAAGCCGTCTTTATGGATAAGTCGCAAATTGCTGATATATATTCCATCATCTCTGGCGCCCCGCCTCTTACCTATGCTCTGTAACAGAAAACATGAGGGAGGGAATCAAGGAACATACGTGGGGTGTCCTTAGGTGTAGCCACATGGGACCAGCAACCCTCAAAGTTTTTCTGACGTGGAGATCTCACGATCTAGCAACAGTAAATATCCCATATTTAGGGTTGCTACCAGAGAGACAAACCCATCCTGCTTGTCATAATGCGGTTTGGGAGGATGACCTTAGTCTCATTTAGTTGTTGCTGTTCCCATTTCCGATTGTGTAAGCGCCAGGTCTCTCTGCTATCACGAGTTGGTTGTTGGTTCCGCATGCATCATGACTGGCGATACGCTTGAGTGATAAAGCCGCAAAAATGCCTCGAGTTTTTTTTTCGTCGATGACGTTTATCAGAGTTTCAGCTCATATTGAATAAGAAGTTTGGCTCCAAAGCTAGAAAACTCAGAATCATCATTCGTCATGTTCTAATTAAACGTCTTAGGACGTGTTGACATCTGTCATGGGGTGTCTTGCGACGGTCACGTCAGAGCCAACTAGTGGCACCCAGGGTAGAATTCTGGAAGAGTTCGAATTGTCGAATCGTTTGTCAACGTTGAAAAGCTCCAAGCTCCATCATGGCTCGCGTTTACATGGGGCTCCCTTGTCCCTCCACAAAGCCCACAAGAACCCACACAATCTTTCGAGGGGATGAATTTTAGTGACATCCCTGTCGAGTCTTGCAGCTTGATATTAGTCCTGCAGATGCTTGGCAGGTCGTTTTGTTTACCGTCAAATATGTTTTTGACGTTAGCTCGGCCCTAGTAAGTAACAACAGAGTGCTGCTGAACCAGATATATGGGACTTGACATTGTGAGACGGCTGATGGGCCGCATGTGATTGATGGCTTCTTTCACAATGGCAATTGGCGCAGAGGGAGTGGGAGACAGCCAGCGCATGGATACATCAGCCGGGTGAGATGTCCGAAACATACAAATGGGTGCTCTTCATCGACTAGCTTGTGCAGAGAGAATATGCCGCCATTGGAAGTTGTCTCGAGGTTCCAGTGCAGGATAGTAAGTAATGTTGTTTTATCAACAAAACAGCATTGCCAACACATATGTGCATGACGTTAGTAGGGGCTGACCCCAAACTTGTCTGCACCTGCCTTACCTTGCCTTAGTCTTGACTTCAAGCTGCTTTCTATTGGGGTTCTTCCTGCCATTGATTTCCAGACATTACCCCTCCTGGTGTAGCTAATAAGGCAAGTACGGCGTTGGGACGTCCCATAGGGTGCTTTCCCCTCTTCGACACGTCTGTTCCCTTCTGCCGCTCCCACCTCTAGTACCTAGATACCTTACCAACCCGAGATAGGTACCTACCTTAGGTAGGTAGGCTCATTCTCAAGTACTTCTATTGTACTTTCCTACTAACCTGCAATATCAAAAGAATTCGTGTCTTGTCATCCAATTCTAGAACTGTACGAAGTACCTTACCTAAACATCAGCCAATCCCCCCTCTTGCGGCCAACTTGTTACTGGAATTACATACAGCTGCTAGCCCCATCTTCATCACTTGAGACATTCTAGTAGAGGTGTTGCGCATCCTCCAATCAGTCTTGGCGCTTTCACCGTTCTTGTCATGCTCGAGCCACAGTATTATTAACAAGAGCTCATTTGCCTTTTGCTGGTAATAGCCCTAACGGCGCCCACGCCCACGCCGCCTGGATGCATGGCGCAGGGCATGGTGGGCAGGGATTGAAGGGTCTGCGCAAGCCGTATCTTCGAATTTCTGGACCAGCCACTGACGGTCCTGTTCATGCACGTCGTCGCGCTGCCTCACCGACCCTTCCTAGGCCCTGGGGAGTGGGATGCGAAAGCATTGAAGTGGACTGTCCTCACCTGGTTCAGAGGGTGTCACCGTGGAATTTGTGGGTTATACTTTGCTGTAGTACTGTTGTTCTTGCATCTTTGGCAAAGGATGACCAAACAGATAGCTGGAGCCGTCTTCGAAAGTGTAACGCTACTGTCACAACTTTTATGATGCTATTCCGAACTCAAGCCTGGAGACCCTTCTCACATTCAATGGCCAAAATTTCAAGCGCTCATCGCCAAATTCAAAGATGACCCTTTTAGGTCCTTGAATTGGGTCATCTTAGAACCTCGTACGTTTCCTGATGCACTTTTTCCGTGTGCGAATCGACTATGATCTTAACCGCCACATGAAGTTGAGGGAGAACGTGGCCCGCTTTCACTGAGTCGTTGTTGTTCGGATCCAGTATGACACTCTAGCCTTTAGACTAGGCCGCACAATACGGCCTACCATTTCGCGCGCGACTGACGAGAAGATCCTGGCATATGCCAACCCCGACCCTGATAATTTTCGCTTCGAATTAGTTGCGGTAACAATGGACAGCTTGAATTGGTCCTGCAGTGACTCCGACCACCGGGGCTCTCGGCGCTCCAGAGGAGGGGTTGAAGGTGGATTGCCCCTCGCTGCAGCTCATCGTCCAGCTTTGGACAGAAAGTACTACGTACTTATATACAGCACGGTACAGACGCAGTACTCTGAAGACTGGCTGCTTGTGCATTAGTGGCCGCGAACAGAGATCTCAGACGTCAAGATATGGATGGTGGTGAGAGCCAGGTACATGCTCTGGCGTTGTTTGGCAGTACCTTATAAGCTGCTTTTGCGGCTGCGGAGTGACTATTACCTGTTTTGCCCCTCTGAACCTTCCAGGCTTTTCGAACGTCCGGCCTGACAACAGAAACGAATTACCCGCCTTGGGCCACTGTGGTGATTTCCTCTTCGCCACTTGACTTGAAGCTAAAGCAAGTTGAATATGTAGCAGTGCATCTTCAATCGCGTGTCTGCATGAGCTTCATAAACGGGGCCCTTGCTGGCCCCATCACCCCCCATTCCAGGCCATGCCCTCATGTACTCGGCCAGATACAAAAGCCCTGCCCATGCTTACTTTTGGCCTGTAAATGGCCATTATGAAGCGAACTGGGCAAGCAGATCAACAATACAAGATTTAAACTAGAGGCCCAAAAGGGACCGCCAAAGAAAACGGCACCATTAGAAGAGGAGTGAGTACAAGGGAAAATAAAGCATTATCCGCGAGAGAGTATCTAGCTAGCTGCAGAGCAATGACTGAGACGGAAAATAGGAACCTACTAGGTTCTTTGGAGGTACGCCAGTGGCCGAAGGCGTTAACTTTGAGACTTATCAGAGAGATCGCCTGCTTGCTGCATACTCCCATGTGTTGCGGTGGAGTGGCCTAGTCGCCAGCGGTTTTGATCAACTGGCAACCAGGTAGGCCAGCACAGCAAGATGGGTCACACTCTTTCGAGAGCCGCATCGTTGCTTGCATCTGCCTCCATTCGCGCGTCCTCCTTTGTCTCCAGACACCCCCGGTCCCCGCGCTAACAAGCTGTCTGGAATAAAGGCACACACGTCTCGCCGTTCCATCGGCTCAACTCGACTGCAGCAGATGGATGTACATATTCCCAGTACCTAGGATTACTCAAGACGGAGATTTCGACACAGCGAAGGTTATCCTTGGGCATTTTCCCCCAGTCCTCATCCTTTCAGAATTGTATTTTTCAGCTTCAAAACCCTTCCAGCTCCTTCATTCTCTCCATCCCTCCCAATTCACCTTGCACGCCATCTGTTTGAGCTTCCTTTCACCGTGGGCAATACACATCGAGTAAACTTTAGCAGGACCTTCCTCCACCTCTACATCTGTTCCAAGACTTGCAAGGCCTGTTTCAGTTGTAATTCGGTTCCTGACATCCCTCACAACCTCCACATCCTCTCTACCCACTACAACGCTCGATCCTGGAGTTCGTCCTCGGAGCTAAACCCTGTCTTCGGCATCAGTCGTCTATTTTGGATCTAGACAAGCGTTTATTTTGTTCGCGTTTCCTCCCATTGATATTCCTTTTTCATAACAATATCCCCTCTCAGGGTCTTCTTTTTCTCCACCGTCTTTGCCGCCCTGCAATACGCTCTTATATGCTACGATTCCCGCGTTTTCGAACACTCGGTCACAACCACAACCTTCCACATCCTCCATCTCATTATCCGTGTCAGTGAGAGCCAGCCACAGCAACATCACAATGGGTGGCTTCTACATGCAATATCTTGAGAGTAAGTCAACGGCGATGAAGTCTGTCTTGTTTTCCAAAGGCAATTATGTCAATGGCACCAGCAACTGGTCAGGAACACCATTGGTTGAAGGGCAAAAAAAAAAAAAAAAAAAAAAAAACAC
>PVPY01000227.1:0-78861 GCA_002982035.1 Fusarium algeriense | reverse complement strand
TTCATTGACATTTTTCTTTTTAGTTAAAGGGGAGGGGGGGCACTGTACCAGGCCTAGCAGGGGTAGGGGCCACTAAATCTAGAGTTATTTTTCAATCAAAGCTTCGTTTCTCTCAAATCCTGTTGGTCAATGCGTCGTCATCTGGGCCACAATTGGCCCACCGCACCCAGTGAAATATCAGGTTCGAGACATGAGCATGTTGATCAGTGAGTTCTTTTAAACTTGTTTTGCGTCTCAGACATCGGCAATTATCCACGTGGGGCTCATCTCAATCAGACACAATATTCGTGATATCTATCACTGATGATAAACTGGCGATTGAACGTAAATACGTGGCACAGAGTGTTCTGGACTCAGATGCGGAGAAGCCCTGTAATACAGTGCATGAACAACAAATGCTCACGCGGACCATTGCCGTATTAATACGGTATCATTTTTCGCGCCTTGACTCTTCTAAATCCCAGCAAATCAGTTGCAATGCCAAGTCTGCACATGAACAACCAGAGAATCTTGTGGAGATTGTCAACATGGAATTGTAGATTTGCCAAGTGCCAATATCCACCTTTTTTCATCTGTTCGAGCGTGTGAATCAGCCCTATGAGAACTCTATTTACCATGCATTTACTGGCTAAGCTGGTGTCTTGTCTGTCCAAATTGAAGTTGAACAGTCTTTTGAGAAGAGCTGATATTTTGCCCCATCGCGAGCACCGCCTCCCTTATTCTCAGGTCTAGACTCTTCGTTAAGGCCTTGGCGGTTTTGGAGGGATTTACTACCTAATAAGCGATGATACATAGGATCTGTTCTTTAAACCCACTCACTAAACCATACTGGAGATGGACTGAAGCAATCCCCATGAGACCCGTCACAGCCAAGCTCAGATCATTCTGTACCTCCCCAAACGGGATGTGAGTCAATGATACATTATGTGATTCGTGGTTCTTGAGTCTTCATAAGCGCATGATGGTGGCTGACGCTCACCAATATTGAGGCCTTCGTGAGCCTCGCATAAGGGAATAGTCTATCGAGTTGTAAGAGTGTTATTTGGATATCAGAACGTCGTCTGCTATGCGCAAATTGACAATGACTCCTGTGATTAGAATGGCATGCGTTAGTAATTATTTGTCCGGAGATATGTATTCGAGTGCAACATAATATGCATTGTTTCCCCTTTCAACCAATACGTTATCTAGCACTATGTTTATGAGAGTAAAGATAGGAATATTATGGGCCATAACTTTGAGTTGATTATAACAGCCTTTTTGTAACAAAAACTTTGTAGCCAAGACTTCATGTCGCCGCCCTCACGTAGCTGCTGCCGCTGTAGACTGATGCAGCTCCCTGCATGGCTTTGTTATTACTCAAGATGACAGAAGTGTCGCAGTATAATGCGATAGCCAAAATTCACTCTATCAAAGTGAGAATTACCAAATACCTGCAGTATGACTTCCACTATTCTTGCAATGCTGTACTTGATCAACGGTGGACATCAGCCGTCGGTTGCTTTGTCAAGTTCAATTGCCCAAAACCCATGGAATATAAGTACCTAAGGCCGCGATGTCAGAATGTACTCCAGTGGAAGTGCGAGAGATCTCGCCAAGTCCCGGAGGCTTCTTTGGCACTCTACTAGCTATGGTCATTAATGAATGGGAGAGCTCGGCAACATGAACGACGCTCCTGATATCAACGCTCCCTGGTTGATAGAATAGTGGATCGAGAAGCGAGAGGGTAGATGGTCTGGATCATGTTGAACAAAGACATAAATCCGGAAGATAAGTTTCACATACATCAGGGGATTAAAGTCATCCCAAAGAATTACTCGATTGCTGTGCTTAGGCCTCGTGCATGAAGACATTATGAACGAACTCCTGTAGACAATAGAATACCGTAACTCCTGACGAGAACTCAGTCGTATCCTAGTGAATGCTGGGGGAGTTAGCCCAGATGCATTCAAATCCTCAGCCATGCGCGGAAAGACAATATTTGGTCAAGTCTCAGGCAACAAAGATGCAGGGCGGTGATGATATCAGCCGACTTAAGGACTAGCTTCCCGCTGGAATCTGAGATGGCCTACTGGGCAGTATGAAGGTCTCAAATACTGAAGATTGTTTTGAGTCCGAGTTTTTTTCCCGGCATGGCCTATAGGTTGATGCGAACTTTACTGTTAAGGCCATAAACGCCACCCGTACCATTGTAGGGCTTGAGGCGGTTGACTCGAGTCGCTATCCGTTCAAACTGAACAATGTGTATCACTGGTAACCTTGATTTGCTGCTGTGGAAGTAGATGGGCATGGGATCTCAGGACGATAGAGGGTTGTAGAAGTGGCCCGGCTTCAAAGACCCCAAATCTTTTTGAATATCTGAATAACATCTTGGAGGAAAAGGAATAGGGGCGAATAGATGTACCATATGAACTTCAGAGCTTTCTACATCCTTTCAGCTGCTTCCAACCTCCCAAATTTGAGTAAGCGGTTCAGAACACTTGCGTCGACTACCTTGCAATTGGATAACAGAAAGAAACAAGACAATCGGTAAGAAGCGACTGATGGGAAGGCTGATACTCAGCAATATAGGACATCAACCTGACTAGAAGTCGAAGCGTTCCAGAGGTGACCTATCTGATAACAGACTCAGGGTAGGTTTTCGAGCACCAGAAGAAGCTACCTATAAGCGCAGGTTTTACACCAGGACTAGAACTTCAACTTATCCTATGCTTAATTCCAAAGTGACTTCTGACTTGGCAAACAACTTTTAACGATAAGCAAAGGAAAACTGCTTTACCAAAAAGCTGCTGCCTCCAATAAACTTGAGGTTGGAATGTCAGCGCAACGAAACCGTTACTGGAGACTGTTTGTGACGACAAAGAAACCCCAGTCGAAAGTGAGGTGATGATCAGATAACGAAAAAGGGAGGTGCGTACGAACGACTACTGAAGAAAGGAAGGAGTTGTAGCTAGAGTGGAGATGTGATATTCGATTCAGTCACACGCAACCAACGTATGCGAAAGACATTTTCCGGGTGTCGTCAATATATGGAGCTGTGTCAGAACAGTTCGTCTGCCGCAGCTTCTTCAAAGACCCGTGCAACCAAAGGACTTGGCATAAGTGGCAGGTGAGAATGATAAGGTAGCTACCGAAAACTCGTAAGCGCCCAAGTGGGATTTGCATTGGATTCCGATCTGGTACTAAAGGTCTCTGCCAGATACACGACTGACGCAAGGTACGCATTTATCTCTTTGGCCTGAAGCTCAAGTTCAGGGCGAAAGATAGATGAGGCCAAGTCTCTCAGGGGCTTCCATGAAACCTTTGAACGATGGACCAAGAGACGGAATGTCCGAAGAAGTGCCTTAATTCGTGCCAAGAAGCCGGTTGAGAAATGCCGAGAGGAAAGTATTGCGGGACTCTGGGTTAGGTACCGAGTCCTCTTTGATCATGCCCCATGTTCTAACATCACAGAGCATACCGAGTGCTTTTCTCAGCTTGATCTCATCCTTCAACAGCGCTGTCATATGCGCCACATCAAGTCGTTCATTTCAGACATTTTCCTTCGGTCATACAAAGTAATTGCCGATTCTGATCTTGGCACGAGCAATTTACTCAAAAGTGATGCCATTTCTATAGCATATAGTTGATCAACAGTACTATAGGTAACATCTTATCAAGCCAAGTTATCAATTGGTCGACCCCCATGGGCCTCGCTACGTTGCATCGATTATCAACGGGATTTCCGTAACCGGATGTTAAAGATTATACAGAAGAGGAATGGTTTAGCAGCCCGTTAACGGTAGCTATATATATCCCGGTCAATACCCCTGTGCTAGTCTGAAGATCGATTGACCTGACATTTGACACGTGCTTCAGGGCTGAGGCTTGGCTTAAAACCGAGGTATTACGATGTTTCTTGTAATTACCTGCCTTTTTTCAAAGGTCATCAACTGCACCGTTAAAGTTAAAGTAATTTAGTTGACAATCATCCGTCCAAAAGAGGCAACTTGTACACAAGACGAGATCAATGCATTTCGTCACGATGGCTTCTCAATTCAGTCAGTCTCTTGGCGTCCCTGCTGCGCCGCATCCCTGCTTCATCTTCAACAGACCTATAACCGCCCACGTCGCAAATGCCAATGATACCACTAAATTATCACCAGCCAACGTTTAGCCGTGATTCGCCTATCAATCTCGTCCCTTTTTCGTATCCCATTAAACCCATCAACCTATAGCATGCCACCAGCCCATGTAACCACTCACCTGAGATGTTATTCCCACCGTTTGACACCTTCCCCATTTCGACTAGAGCCATGCATGTGATGGTCGGCATTTACCGTACTGACAGCTTTAAGGGTTCTAATGGCCGAGGGCTGAACTGCTAGTGGATTGTTGTGTTATAGCTTTGGGGATTTGGTATACCTACTTTCCTAATCTGTTGGCTGCCAAGTCACCGTTGGGACGAACTCTATTCCCTATTCACTAGCGTCGGTATTGGGCTGTCGAGTTATATCTTGAAGGCATCTCCAACATGATGTCCCCGTCACTCTCACCTCCAGGCATCGCCTTGTCATTCATTCACTCAGCCAGTCACTCATTTTCGCCATGAGAACCTCGTTCTCGTCCATTCTTTTTAGCCTTTGGCTTCTTTGCCTTGGCGTGCTCGCCCACGACGAGTCATGTGGTTGCACCGTCAAGTACATCGTCGTTGAGATGCCTCCTCAAACAGTCGCTGCTCAGACTGCAACTCAGACGATTACTTCTGTACAGGCCAAGCCAACTCAAATCCGATCCAAGCCCAACCAGACGACTGTCAAAGCATCTTCTACTTCGGCCCATCACAACACCACGGCGACTTTCCTTCCCAAGATTCCCGCCAATTGTGACTTGAGCAACCCAGAAAATGCAGTTCCCAAGAAGAACATCTCCATGTCTTACGGCGATGTTGAGAAGCCTCGCAACCAAACCTTCCCTGCGCTTAACACGACTACCCCCAAGGGAGCCATCGATATGGATCTCGTCATGAACCATCCAGCTGTTGTTCTGGATCACATTGACGCTATTGTCTCGGTTGAATGCTCAGCCGATTCCGTCAAGGTCCAGTTTGGAAAGTCTGCTGCTTTCGACAAGGCCATGGATACTTGGTCAGACGACGAGCCATTCATTCTCATCACAAATAACATGGGCAACTGCAAGACCGACATTGGCCAGGCCTTCTACGTTGTTGATGGTGTTACTACAGACAAGAACGAGAAGTCCATCACTTGCCACGCTGCCGAGAAAGATTTGGCTGATATTGCTGGTATGTCTGTTATTCGCTGTGACAGCAAGCGCTAATATCTTTCAGAAACTTGTGAAATGTCATTCAACTCCATCCCTGCCACCAAGTTGACAAAGCGTCTTTCTCTCAACCCCAGCCTCTCCCTCAACTTTGGAGCTGGCCTAGAGAGAGATACCGTTCTCTTCCAAGAGCAGCCATGGGTGACCATCAAGGCCGAGAGGGCAGAATTCTCTTCTACTGTCTCCTTCTCTGGCCGCGCCAAGTACAACTTCTGGAAATTCAAGGTATGCCCACTTCGGATAGCTTAACAGATCAAGAGTCACTAATGTTAGTAGATGGAACATTTGTATTTCGATCTCGATACCCATTTCTCAGCCGATGTCGCGTTGGCCGCTGACGTAGCCGCTGCCTGGTCTCGATCTATCCTCTACGACCCCGATACTCTCACATACACTCTCGTCGAAGTTCCCGGAATCCTTTCTCTCGGACCTGGCCTGTCCTTCGCTGTCGGTGTTGATGTCGATACCTCGGCTGCTGTTGCTGTCAGAGCCGGCGCAGGCATTGCCATCCCAGCTGCCAACGTCCATCTCGATTTCCTCGATTCGGGCAGAAATGCCGCTACCGGCTGGGAACCCCAGTATACATCATACGCCAACATCAGCGAGAGCGTCGAAGTCGGCTTGAACGCCAGTGCATCGCTTACCGTTCAGCTCACCTTCAAGCTCCTCGGTGGTTTGGTCGATCTTAGCAGTGGACTTACTGCCACTCCTGAGTTTGTCAACAAGTTCACTCTAGATGCTGCACAGGGAGCTCATGCCTCCAATGATGGTGCTGGAGTCAATCTTTTGGACGCTGAGAAGGTAGCACCTGTTACTACACCTGGATCAGAACTTGCTATTGTGAATGAGCCCAAGGACTGTGGTATTTCTTTCAAATCGGACTTCATCTTTGATCTTGAGGGTTTTGCGACGAAGTGGTGGAAGGCGAATCTATACCACGTTGAGGTGCCTATTTCGGATGTTTGCTACAATTTCTAGGGCTGAAACCTTGGAAACGATGGTCTTTGGACATAATCTATATACCCTTTAGTAATAGTCCCATAATCTTATACCCTTTGTGCGATATTCTTTCAGCCTAATCATGTTTCCGCTAGGCTTCAAAAGAAGCAGCATAATATTACGCCATGTAATCCAGGCATCCAGATAAAAGCAAAGGATGAGAATGCAAAAGGCTAGGACCGTAAGATCTTAGGCAAAAAGCATAAAAATTGCAAATTTTCACATTTAGTCTATATAGTAAGAATATATCTACTCAGGATCTGCAAGATCAAGTTCGCCAAAAGATATCTGCTTGGCTCAACACCACGCCATATGCAGCATCTTCACTGGAACCTTTGACTGGTGGATAAACCAACTTTACTTACCGCGCCCAACTTATTCGTCCACAGGAAGATGGTACAACTGAGGTCGTGGTCAAACATGGTGAACCATATATGGCGCGTTATCCTGCCAATGCTGTCACCCTTAATCGTTGCGTGAGTAGCCTTTTCCCTCAACAAGAATTTGACTCTAATAAAGTACAAGGATGTTGAGGCAGAGATTTTGTCAGTACTTGTGGCGAATGAGTTGCAAGTTGGCCAATATGGCAGTGTTTCATTTGCGATCAAGACAACAAAAGCGTATTTGTATAATGCTGAAAACCAAGACTTTGGTACTTGAGTATTTTCCCAATGTCACAGATCTCAAAACCTATTTCTCGAACCACTTCCTTTCACCGACACCTGAGTCGCTACGAGAATCGGTTAAAGATCTTGGCAGCGCATTAGCAAAATACGTCATCGAGTTTCACGATGCGACGAGAAAGACAGTGCAGGAATCGCTCAACATGAAGCATGCGGAACGGTCTCCAGCTTTCAACACTGTGATTCACAGCAGCGATGAGATGCAAAAGCTGAAACACTGGATCAACTACAACTGGATGATGGATCGAATTAATCAGTTTCCAAGTATCTTAGCAGAAGCAAAGGATACCTTTCAACTTGTTAAGAACATGGCACTGGAAGAGCTAAGCAATCAGTCTGCGGACTTGACGCTGATTCATGGAGACTATCATCCTCAAAAGTAAGTTTGACTACCCATCTCACCCTCAAAGTCTAATGTGCTTCACAGCGTATTACTGGAGAATTCCCTCCTTGAAACTGGAAACACTAAATTGTTGTATGTTATTGAATCGGTGTTCCGAGTCTCGACCATGGGGGTATGCTTGGCGAGATGTACGTGCTCTGGAAATACAAACGTATTGATGCTGGGCTATGCATGTTTGAAGGCTACGCTGAGGGGCTTGCGCTGCAATCAGAGGAAGCTGCTTGGCGCGTAGCTCTGCAACTAGGCGTGCATCTTTTGAGCTTTGGTACTCTGGCATCAGGCTGGGGAGTTGCTGAAGAAGTGGGAGACATGGTACGTCTGACACGGGATATCATTGTCAAGGCTTGGAACAGAGACAGAGTATGGTTTGATCAGGCCCGCAACAGTCATCGGTCGTGAATCATGGTAGAGCCTCAATCGATGACCCGGTTTTTAAGCCTGGCAGTGACACTAGAATCCTCACAGATGGTGACATAATCAGTGGACCAAAAGAAGCTTGAATCCCTCAGCTCGCATCTCGGATGCTGGCGGCATCAGTTCAATTGCAGGGAAAAGAAATTAACATGATGCTCGGGACCATGTCTGAGTTGTACAAACAACCCGATCACGAATGATATGACTCGGTTAGAGCTGGGCACTCGTGTACCATCCAATCACAACGTATATATATATATATATACGCGTCGTTAAGAGTCTCGATGATAATTCTTGATTTTAATGGTTGCCAAGTCCACTCGCTCGGATAATGCGGCCTCGGCTGACGGCGTGGTCAATATGGAGCCGCAAATCCCCGATCCAATCAGATGCAGTGATGTCCAAAAACTGCAAGGAACAGAGTCGAGACAGACAGGTTTGGTCTTTATGCTGTGACGTCAAGAACACGGCAAGAAACATGGGCAATTGACAACAACATCACCACCAATGATCTCATATTCTCACGGCGCATAAAATAAATAAAATAGCTAGATACTCAATTGACTTTTCCATCTTCAGAGCATTCAGACTCGCTGTGACCTCTCGTTGACTCAATATGGCTCCTCAAATTACTCTGAGCAAGGCTCTTGTAGGCCTGCTGCCTCTCACTTCAGCAGCTTCACTCAACTCCGAGTACACCTTCAATCCTCTTCATCACCTCGCTGGCATCGCTCCCTATTTTGAGCCTCAAGATCCTCCCGCTTCTCCCGATGCGCCCCAAGGCTGCACTCCCGAGCGCGCTGCGTATCTCGTGCGACACGCTGCTATTTACGCTAATGATTTTGACTTTGACGAGTACATTGAGCCATTCATCGAGAAGGTCCAAAACAAGACCAAAATCGATTGGAGCAAGGTCCCTTACCTCAACTTCTTGGACGACTGGGAGCCTCCCATTTCTGATGCTGAAGTCTCGCTTTTGACCAACGTTGGAAGACTTGAGGCTACGCGATTGGGTGTCGATCTGGAGTTCCGATACCCCGAGTTCAAACAGCCCAAGAAGGTCTGGACTTCCACAGCCGAACGAACCGTCAAGTCCGCCCAGTCTTTTGTCCGTGGTCTCCAAGCAGATGATACGAGCATCAAGGTCGAGGCAATTTACGAGTCGGAAGAGTCTGGTGCCGATAGTTTGACGCCCTACAAGGCTTGCCCCGCTTACTCTGGCTCTACTGGTAGCGATGAGGCCGAAGTGTACCAGAAGAAGTACGCCAAGCCAATTGTCGATCGCTTCAACGCTCTTGCATCCGACTTTAACTTCACTGTGAACGATATTTTTGGTATGCAGCAACTTTGTGGCTACGAGACTGTAACTCGTGGCAAGTCGCCCTTCTGCAACCTTGAGCTCTTCACTCCTGATGATTGGCTTGGCTGGGAGTACTCTGAGGATGTGCGATATCACTACAACGCCGGCTACGGTAACCAGATCTCTGGTTACGTCGGCATGCCCTGGTTGAACACTACTGCTGGCCTCCTTCTTGGTGACGATTCCGATGAAGATCTTTACGTCAGTTTCACTCACCGTGAGCTACCTCTCATGGTCCTCGTCGCAATGGGTCTCTTCAACAACTCCGAACCCGCTGGAACAGAATCTCAAATCAACGATACCATGCCTTTGAGCAAGATCAACTACCGTCGCGCCTGGAAGAGCTCCAACATCCTGCCCTTCCTGACCAACATCGCTATCGAGCGATTGAACTGCACCAATACCTACGGCTACGATGATGGTGAGTACTATCGCGTCTTGGTCAACAGTGCACCCCAGCCTTTGCCTGCTTGCGAGGACGGCCCCGGAACAAGCTGCACCCGAAAGAGTTTCGAGGAGTATGTTCAGGACAGAGTTGACAAGTTTACTGGATTTTCGGACAAATGTGGAGTCGAGTACAAGAACTCTACTGACATTCTGTCCATTTACAACAATTAATGATAGTCACGAGCATGAGTATGTAAACCTAATTTGATACCTATTTAATACTTTTCACATTTGATTCGACAGGGCTGTTTGGCGAGTACCGCGGGTGGACGTGGACCTTCGTAGCCCCAATGAGCAGGTCACGATATCAATACAGAAAACTTAAGCCGCAAAATGCCTGGATTGACCCTATAAGAGTTTACATTTGAGCGCATCAAATAAGCAGGCTTCAACATGTAGCCGTGATAGGCTTGTAACTTAGGGTTACAACACAAGACCTAGATAGTGACTCCTTTGTCATTTGTGATGATTATAAGATGCTATGCCCCTCAAAGATCACCTCAAAGTTTACATCACCGAAGGAAATTCGCAGTCAAATTGGCCATAATTCACCGGCAAAAAGTCTAGGGATATCAGGTCTCACAACAACCTATCATCGCCAGTACCCGAAGTTGCGCGCATTTCCTCTCTCTCTCTCGTTCTATTGACTTATTCATCGCAAGGTCCTTTATAATCGTCTCAATATCACCATGAAGCTTTGTTCATCACGCGTTGTGGGCGACGAGTCAAAAGCTTCCTGCTCTAATTGCTCCAACACTAAAATGGCACAGAGGGACTCTGAACCAGAATGCCCGCAAGGCCATGGTTTTCCCATGTTTTCAAATTCCCAGCTAAGCTACGCCTAATGGTATGGGAGCAATACCTGAGGATATGCACCATTGGTCGAAGATATGCGAGATTTGGGACTTGATCGAAAAAAAAAAAAAAAAAAAAGGAAAGTATTGCAGCGCCTCCTAGAACGAAGGCCTATATGAGTCTTCTACGCTGCTGCCACGAGTCTCTCAACGTGGCCTTGAAACATGGAAATTGCATGCCCCTCAACAGCCCCAAAACAGATGATGAGCCAGCAATGCCCGGCTCAGTATGGATCGGAAACACAGCCGAGATGATCTACCTTCCTTTCGAGCCACGCTTTCTCGACAGAATTACTACTCTCCCACCTCAAATTGAAGCTGTTGGCGACAAGTACTGGCACCCCGCAGGGTTTAAATGCCATTAGAAGATGCATTGTTAAATGGCGAGAGCAAGGTTTTATGGTCAAGACAGTGTACTTCGGCGCTCCGCGTAAGTTGCCTATGTACGTAATCTATCCTTCTAACACGTTACAGCGAGGTAGGGCGCGCGATTTGCATCAGCTTATGGCCATAATCAACTCCAAATAACACTTCTTAAAAACACGCTACAACAAGGAAACACTAATCAATGATTTGCATCTAGGGACTTCAAGAATAGTCCACTTGGAAAGGATTTATTGTTTGTAGGGCCTCTGACACTTTCAGGAGTATGGCTGAGTATTCTAGTCGTGTGTTCGGGCGTAGTTTGGTCTGGAGGAAATAGATCTTGAAAGAGCTATCTCGCAGAGAGATATTAATAAGTTTATACAAACTTGATTAGTCGAGAGACAGCAATAGGAGAAAGTCTGCTGGGCATTATAATAGTTTATATTGGTAAGACAATAGATGTCTCCCTTGACATATGAGACAGAAGGTTTGTGATTCAGGGTATGAGTCTCAAAAGGTTTTCTAATGTGATAGTTATTTCAGAAATGTGAGAGCAGTTAATGAAGACATTTCATATCATAAACTGTCAAATTTCCTTCGTCTTATCCTCTAATGGAAGCTTTGGGGTAGAAGTTTATATCGCGGGAAAAAATGCCGCGTTCCAATTACCTGTGTTGACTGTCTAAAGTATATTTGTATGGATTGCAGTCCTTGAACAGTTAGATCTTCTGAAAATATAAATAATTCGTCTCCTTCCACTTTCTCCCATCCTTTTTTTCTTCTTCTTTACCAAACAATTTCCCTCTTCCTCTCTATCCCAACTTCATACAAACACAACCAGCTCTCAGCTTCTATCTCTAAGCTACCCTCAACTTCCACTTGCCTTGCTTTCAAATCCACGTCACACTCGACAACATGTGTTGCGGTTTCGGCAAACCCAAGGAAGAGTCATGGCACTATACTCCTCGAGAATACGAAAGACGCTTCGGAAGGGGGCGACACAGCTACTGATAGAATTGTTTTTGAGAAATGGTAAGTAAACTCAGATATGGCAGTTTCTTAGATACTAACAGTCCCTAGTGTGGTTATCGTTTATGGAACATACTTAAACCAACGAATGGTACTTCTTGCCTACAGCACACCAAAGAAATTTGTTCTTGCCTGTTAGTGTGTTGGCTTGACATGTCTGGCTAAGATATCATAAACCGTCTCAGATAAATTCACCCATGTGAAACAGAAGGTATTATAAACAAATTAACTGTCAAAACAGAAGAACCGGCGATCGGGCTTCTAATAAAGAATGGGTTTCTAAATATTCACGCATTAAATCAACCTTTAAATCTATAGCTCAAAGGGCCCTATAGTTCCCCCTCTTCAGTATCAAACATGAACTCTAATTAAATTGCTCATATTTGTGCTGTTATTGAACATCAGCAGAATGCAGATTGTTACGAAGTTGCGTTATTCAAGTTTCGAAACAGAAACTCACCGAAGTCTGTTTAAAAGCTAGCTGATATCGATATTGACAAGGTTTTCGATTTGGCCTGATAAATTATCTTGTTGCATTCGACGTCTGTGCTTAATACCCAATGGCTATACAATCAGACCAGCCCAGCTATCCTTCTTCGTGATACCCTGCGTCAACATCGGCCATGTAGAGGCCATTCGAAGCATACAGTATAAGCATGGGACAGGGCCAAGCGAAACAGAAGTCGAGAGTAAGTTGAAAAATAACTGCAGTATGCAATCTTACAGACACTATAAAAGAATTTATTACTAAGATAGTATATATATTTTAAAGTTTTTATTTTGAGGTATAAAACTTTCCTTTATTTTAGAGTCTTTAAACCTATAAATACTTATTTGCTCTCAGTTTCTCCCTTCCTTTTTTCTTCTTCTTCTTTACTAGACAATCTCTATCTGCCTCTGCCTCTCATCTTTACACAAATATCAACAGCTTTCAGCTTCCACTGACTCTACTTTGATATTCACATCACACTCAACAATATGTGTTTCGGCAAACCTAAGGTCACAGTAGACACAACGCCTTATTCTCCTCGAGAATACGAACAAAAATTCGGAAAGTCCGAGAAGAGTTTGGGTACCCGGTCCATGTCTCATGGGAAGAGACCGGGTTACCCCAGCCACGGCCGCAGGTATTAGGGGCCATACAACTACTACTAGAATTATTTTTGAGAAATGGTAAGCAAGCTCAGCGGCATATCTGTTCCTCAAAGATACTAAAAGTCTAAGTCTACATACGATCCCCATCACTTAATCGCTGTTGTTGGTTAACGCAGCTGGGGGCCTAAGGACCAGCAGTACGGAGGAGACACTGGGCCATTTTGTCATGGGCTTTTGCCCTGACTATCTTTACTGTATAACCCCAGATTGGCTATTCTTTGATTATATACCTTGGCATCGAAAATTATGGATAATTGGAATTTGGAAACGATTCCTTGGAAATAATGGTGGACGGGAGCTTGTTGCACGCACCGAACTCAAAATGTTCCTTTTCCTAGGATATTGAGTATATTAGGCACTTAATAGAGTCTTCAGTGTCTTGAAAATCTCTTCTTCAGAACTGACGATTGATATGACTAACTTTTGAGTGCGTATTTTAGGTGTGCGTATGCTAAAGCCTAAAGCTTCTACGATCGAATGACAACCATGTAGTAAACCCCATTATAGACTTCGAAGCCCTTTTTGAAAACTTAAGAATTTTTCTGAAGACAAAGGTAAAAAAGCCAACAGCCATAGACTATAATAACCCGGCCCCTCCCATCAGTCTCATTTACTTTCGTCATCTTCCGCGCACCGACTTCTCATCTCCCATGTTGCTCCTTGCATTAGCTTCCAACCACAAACCACAACACAAGATGTTATTGTCTCACTTCTTTGCAAGGAAGGGCCAACCTCCTTCCAAGCAGTTTGAGCCATTCAACAAACTACCCCCCGAGCTTCGTCTAATGATCTGGGAAGAAGCCATCCCTAAAACCAAAGACACTCATGCAGCGTACAAGATTTTCTGGTCACAGATGCAGGAGGGGCTACGGAGAGAAAAGCCCAAGAATACGGAAGCACCTTTGGGTCTATTGCGGGTTTGTCCCGAATCTTGTGCTGCAGCTTCTGGAACCGGATCCTTCATACGCGTCAGAAACGAGCCATTCAAAGGATTCTTCTGGAAAATTTGGGCTTTTTTAGCCGGGTATCGAGAATTCGACAAAATCTGGGTTGAAAAGAACGTCAAAACGTTACTCGTCCCGTTTGCTGCACTGGCGTGCGCGCGTATCACAAATTTGCCAAGCAGCATTCAGGCTGTTGCTTCCAAAATGCCGACAGAAAAAGGTCTCCTCACTTTGCAAAAGTGCCTTATCCAAGATCCTGAGTACAAGAGTATCAAGACGGTATACGTCGGGCTTATTGGTATACCCTTAGCATACAGCAAAGGCGACGATCCAGACTACTATCCCTGTACTGGTTCGAATCCTGCTGTTGTCCCACTTGGCGACGAGAAGCTAGTTACATATCTCGCAACAGCATACAGAGCCCACAGCCTCCAAACACTCGGTGACCCAGTGGACCACGGAGAAGAATTCTATCGCAAAAGTGCATTGAGGTTCAAGCACAGTCTCAAGAAAGACTGGAAAGCCTACCGCTCCATGCGCTCCCTATGGACATCAGACCATGGGATAAAGTTAAAGCCAGCTGTAATTTTTGGCACGAAGGACCGTTATATAGCTACTGACCGTAGTGGTTATCTTTCTCTCTTATCTCCGAGACTTTCCTTGGGTCATATAGAGGCGCACACGGGACTCGTGTGGATGGACACATTTGCCCATAATCACGGAATTGGCAACGAAGACAGTATGGTTGAGAATTCGCATCAGATGTCCGTGCGAATGAACTATCATATGATGAAGAATATCATCCGAGACTTGCAATTTTCACCTCATGACATCGAAGGTGCGAAGCGATACAATGTCGACCTGTAAGGAAGGATTATGAAGATATGAACTGTACATTTCGAAAACGCTTAGACTCCAAAGCAAATGAAAGGTCTTCCGTGACATTGTGGTAGAGCTCTTATGTACTTAGTCCTTGGCTTGTTTAGATAAAGGACAAGATATCTTTATGCGTTCGTTCAACCAAATGCCACTCATCATTTTCAGACTCAACATCTTCTTTCCTGTCGCCATGATTGTCCTTGCCCGGCTCTGGATACTTCCTCACATGCTCTATCGCCCAGATAAGATCTTTGCTCAAAACAGGAGGTATTCTGCCCTCCCCAGACAACGTTCCCAAACCAGCGATCTTGAAGAATCCGTCCAGCCATCTAAACGTCTCGCCGGTCTCCCATTCGATCTCGTGGAACTTTCGTCCTTGTTGCCTGCATCGTTTCTCCCTGCTAAGTTCCCACTGTCTTTGTTCTTCAACTGGAGGAAGAGGAATGGAATTTCTCCCCGAGAAGAGTCGTGCAAGTGCGATGGCTTGATATTCGAAGCTGCGGAATGTCAGAACACGAGGCATGCCGACGACTGCCAAGTTGGGTATTTCTTGGAAAAAGGTATGCCAGTAGTTGTTAATAAGCTTCCTCTTCTTATAGTCAAACAGTTTACGGCCATTGACTTTGCTATTCCAGAAAGGATAAGACGGGAGATAGCCGGTGCAGTAAAGGATATGATCAATATCTTTGAGTTCGCTTCCATCGTCGAACACGATTGTACCATCCAGTCGATACTCTTTAATAACTGTCTTCCACTCCATTCCCAAAGGCGGTTCGTCGCCATCTAATCTTCCCCGTGACCTCCGCGACTGGTAGAGCGGTTGCTGCACAGCCTGTAGCAGATCGACAGAGATATCATGGCCCGAGGCTGAGTTCCCGATTACGAGGACCTTCTTGTTGGAGTATATCCATGGTGAGCGGTAGAATTTGGAGTGTATCACTCTGCCTGGGAACTTCTCCATGTATGCATCCAGGCCTTGGACATACGGAACCTGAATGCAACGGTCAACATACAAGCAGTCTGCGAAAGGATGAGGTACTAACCCACGGGATAGCATAGTGGCCGTTGGCGAGTATTACTGCATCGAATTCTTCTTGCCGCCATACATCAACGTGCCGCAGCGGGTCGTATTTACGCAAGGTCAACCTCCAAGGTTTCAGTCCATCTCTTGTATGAGCAGGTAGCTGGGAGATATCCTCCACGGTAGTATTGAGAGATAAATATTCATCCGTCTTATGAGTTGAGAAGTAGGTCTCTATATACTGGCGAGGAATGTAGTGCGGAACGAAAGGTCCGTAAGAAAAGGGCTGGTCAGAGAATGACATTGCGATTTGAGGCACATTAGTTCTATTCCTTGTCAGTAATTCAGAGTTTCAGTAATCAAGAAAGTGATTTACGTCAGGTTTTGGTATATAGGTGTATGAGCATATCTTTCTTGTTCATTTGGCGGGGTCGTTGTTGGTAAGTTCTCCGGAATTGCCAATGGCTGATCTATATCTGTTGGTAAGCCTCCAGGCTGGATGGGAGCAATTTTTGGATCCGCATCGTAGATCCTAATAATCATTAGTTACTTGTATCACATGCGAACGGGTCTACTCTTACCAAGTGCCTCCTGGTGTTTCTCTCCGCTCAAATACTCGAATACGTTCAAAGTAGTTCTCTGCTTTGAGAGCTGCTGCCGTTATAGCGCCTAGAAGATGAGATGATTAGCACTACGATCAAAGATCAAGCGGGGCGATAGCATCAGAATTACCAGCGGCTCCGGCCCCGACGATCGCAACAGACTTTATCTTGAGGTCGCCCATAATAGTATTTACAATACGATGAAATTACTGTTGCAAGATAGACAACAGTTTGAATAACTCAAGTGGGAGCAGCGATCGATTAAGTGCATATTCCTTATCGCAACACGCCATATGCTGTGATCATTCATCATATTCGTCATGGACCGAAGGTATGTCACCATCGCGAATCACGTGCATTCACCGAGTAACTGCGACATCTGACAGATGATAAGGTAACAAATGATTCAATAAAGAAAGCTATATCCATTCAACAAACTGTGCAGTCTTCTTCCTCTTCAGCAGATCACTGAGGCTTCGGAGCCGACCTCTCCTCTTTCAGCTTTCGCTCCAACACGTCTATTCCACCCATCTGCTTGACCATCGAATCAAAAGTACCAGTCGGAAACAAAGTACCATAACGAGCTGTTCCAGCAGCAGCACCTCTAAAGATGCCATAAGGCGGCTTACGCTGACTCAGATCTCTAGCAACCTGTTTCGCCCAGGTCTCCGCATCAGGTTTGTTATCACTAAGTCCCGGTTCATTACCATTCATCGAAGATTCAACCTCCTCCTTGGCGACGTTGTAAATTGAGTCTTTGGGAAGCTCGGCGTCAGGCGAGTTGTTGAAAAAGGTCGACTTAACGCCACCAGTGAACATGTTGATGGCACGAATGCCAAAGGGAGCGAGCTCGATTCTCAGACTCTCGGTCAGACTGGATGCTGCTGCTTTTGATGCCGCATAAACGCCTTGGAAAGGAACACCTGCTCCCAGGAGACCTGATGCAGATGTGTTGTTGATGAGTAATGCGCCGTGGGTAGAATTGAGCAGAAGAGGAAGAAAAGCATGCGTGACTCTGATGATGGAGAAGACATTGAGTTCGAAAAGGTCATGGCTTTTGTTGATGTCGGCATGAATGATAGGCGTACTGTAGCCGGTGCCAGCATTGTTGAGGAGCGCGTCGAGGGAGCCACCAGTGAGCTGCTTGACGCTCTCAACGGCTGCTGAGACGGACTCATCCGAACCAACATCCAGTTCGATGCATTCCAGACCAGCTTCCTTAACCTTAGTCAGCTTTGCAAGGTTTCGTCCTGATGGAAAGACGCGCCAGCCACGATCTTTCATCGCAAGCGCCAGGGCAGAGCCTAGACTGCCGTCTGAGCAGCCTGTTATCAGAATGGTTCTCTTTTGAGACATGTTTAGTGGGAATATTCCTCTGGAGTGAGCTTGTAATAAATTTGTACTGCTGAGAGTGAAGTTCCAGTTGATGATGGTTCGTGTAACACCTTGCAACTAGGTGAAATATATATATAAATACAGAGGATTATGATCCCCTCGCGCCACCTACTATAATCTGACGATATGGGCAATCTCACGACACGGCCAATCAATCGCACCGACTCTAACACTAGTGATTTGTCATCAGTTCTGGGCTTGGGGGAACTTTTTCACGCGCTCTGGTTGGATAGATCAAAAGGTGACTTGACAGCTCAGAATATGAATTGCTGGCCTTCTTCGGCCGTTTTTTCGTTCAATGATTGGGTATTTTATTTCCTGCCGTATTTCGCGAGGGTGAAGGTAAAAATAGCCAAGATTTTAACGGTGCTCGCATTGACTGTAAAGAAAAAAAAAAGTTACCCATTATCCTATGTGTATGACGAAGAGTCTGATGCCAATGCATGAGCAGTATAAGAGAACATAGGACTGTTTCTGTATATAATCTATCGTATGTTTTTCCCCTGATGAGACCTACCGGTATGTCAGATGATCCTCTTTGCTGAAGTGGTGTCCCCCTCAAAATTGTCGGGGTAATGGTTGCTCCGACTTGGAACCCAATAACGTTGTTGGTGGCGGAGTTGCAGGGTGTCAAGCCAGCCACTGATATGTACTCGCTTACTTTCTACCCATGGCATGCTCAATTTCCTTGAGTGCAGCAAGGACCTTTTCGTCGTATTGTCTTCGGCCGACGATTTGCAGGTTGATAGGCATTCCGGCGAACTTCTCGGGGCTGTACATGTCGTAGACAAATTTGTCTTGGTCGTTCTTGGGGACGTAGTTCAGATCCTTGGGGTCCTTCTCGGGGTCGACTGTTGTCACTGGGAAGACTGCTGCTGGGCTGCATCTCACCGTTAGTAGATTTCCATGAGCCATCAGAGCAAACATACTAGTCAAGCAGGTTCCAGTGAGAAGTGTATCCCCAGTATCTTGATTGGTCATGAGGTGCCGCCGCGCCGGGGAAAGGCGGGCACAGAATCACATCAACTTCTCTCCCGTCGTTCTTGCTTGTGTATGACCAAGCTCGAGCATACGCAGCGCGATAATCATCTCTCTTGATGCAAAGCTGACCCCCCCATTAGTACAGCGCAACAAAGGACGCCTAGCAAAACTTACCTCCCAAAGCTCGTGCATATTCATGTCCTTCACGCTGGGCTGCTCTTGGATAATGAACTTTGTCAAAGGAAGAACAGGTTCTCCAGCGGCTTCCATGAGATCAAGAGCTTCTTTACCTCCATCAGGCCAGTACAATGCTGAGAGGATCTCCCATCCCTTCTTATGGTCCAACGGCTCGCAGTCCCAGTCTACGACCTCCATACCTGCTTTGCGGCAAGCCTCGGCAACCTCCTTCAGAGCTCGTGTCATTGGAGGATGGGGTTGAACAACACCGTCCCACCACTGAACGGCGATCTTGAGAGGTCTGTCAAACTTGAAAGGAGTCCAAGGCTTGGCAGTAAGGGAAGGGTCGATAAGCCATGGCTTCTTGGAAAGGGCAATTTCCATGAAAAGTTCGAGAGACTCGCGGTCAATTGTCATGGGTCCAGGTGTTGAAGAAATAGTTTCTTTTCCAGCCATGATCGATCGAGCCCCCATGACTGAGATTCGCTTGAGAGTTGGCCTGTCAAGATTTAGTAAGGCAATCTGAGAACAAGGCTACAGCAACTCACTTAAAGGCATAAATTCCATTGTGAGCCGCTGGACAACGAACACTTCCACCAATATCACCACCGATACCCTATTTCGGTCAGCTTTGTGCTTGGACTTGCTAACCATGGACTAACCAGAATACTTCCACGGAAACCGAGCAAAGCTCCCTCTCCACCACTGCTGCCGCCAGCCGTCAGATCACGGTTGTAGGGGTTAACTGTCCGTCCGTAGATATTGCTGATGGTCTCAAGATGCATGATAGTCTGGGGTTGAGTAGTCCGCACGTAAAAAACGCAGCCTTCGTCATACAAGTGGTCATAGAGAAGATTGGAGCCATGAGCTTTACCGATCCATGCGACAAAGGAAGCGTGAGTTGTGACATTCTCTCCAACCATACCATGATGCTCCTTGGTGGAAATGGGAAGGCCAAAGAGCTTCCCCTTGGGTTCTGGTAGGGAATCGAGATATTTGGCACGCTCGATGGCTTGATCCCACATAAGTTGGACTAAACAGTTGGTCTACTCAGGTAATCAGCAGCATGTCTTGGGATGAGCCGGAGATCACTCACAGCAACTTGAGCTAGTGCAGCTCTCCTCAAGAATGCACGAGTCACCTCCTCGACCTTGATTTCTCTCTTGCGGAGTACATTGAGAAGCTCGATGACAGAGTATTTCTCTGTAATTTCAATCTCACGTGCAGTTAAGACACCTTGAGGTAGGCTCTGCGAGTTGAGGGGAAGCTCATCAGGGATTCCCTCAAGCTTGGGTTCGACCTTGCCAAGGCCGATATCGCGCTGTTGTAAGACAGCTGATACTGTTTCTTTATATGCTGCCATGATGTTGAACAAGGTTGATCTTATCAGTGGTTAGTGGTGTTCTTGTATTAACGTCATAAGGTAGGGGAGGTCATACTACAGTTTGTAAGATTGCAGATCTAAGTTTCAAGAGAAAAGGAAGAGTTGAAAGAATGTTATCAACTGATTACAGTCTCTAGACCATTCAAGTCATGTGGGGTTGGGGTCATTGATAGCCCGCGGCTTATCCTATGCCGCTATTGGCAAGCCGAGCCGACGATATCCAACCGCTAAACCCCGCATTTGAACGCCCTTTTCATTGTCAACTTGTCATATCAAATGATAGCCAAGTTACACTGCTCCAACAGATTAGATAACATGGAAGTAGTTAACTATACATAAGGTAGCACCGGAACCCGAGATTGCCGCTGATGAGTAAGCGATACGGCTCCGAGTTTATCGGCTCCGTTCAATACTCGGGATCTTGAAGGGCTCGGATAATCTTTCTATAAAGGGAAACGTTTCAATCATTGTATTCCCCATCAAATCACAATCTTCAACTTCGATACCATCCCAACTGCATTTCGTTATCTTCATCACGGATATCTTCAGCTTCCATATTGTCTGGCCCATGAACCTGCAATGGCTCAGAGACATGCGAAATCAGCAAGATGATGAATTCAGAAATGTATTGTGACCCGTTCAAAGCTGCAAGAGCGACTATTTGGCTTCCAGTCTCTTAGAAATAGTTCCGTTAAGCGAGCGACTTTGTGAGAAGGCTTTGGTCTGCCTCACCCTTTAAACCTTGCTGAGCAGCTCTCTTAGTTGTCTCAACACCAGATGTGATAGCTTTCGAGATCTCAGGCGAGACAGAAGGAAGAACCTGCTTCTTCTCGTTTGCCCCAGTAACCTCGGTCTCCAAGCTTCTCAATATCTTAGACTGCCTCTGTTACATATGTCAGCTTTACTCCAGAAGTGGGTTTTTATGTTGCTTCTCACCTCTTTTGCCGCCCTCGAAATGTCTTCCATCGCCCGCTTCGAGAATCCTTGAAGCTCACTTGCCATCCTGCCAGCCATTCTCGGATCTTGGCTAGCGAAAGCGGAGAGTTGATCGATCATACTCAACATTGGGAAGATGCCCATTTTCGAAATCTGAGCCCACATTGAAGCGTAGTCGGAGAAGGTTGAGAAGTAAGCTCGGATGATTGTCATGCTGTTCAAGATTGACTGGAAAATTGGTTAGTATAGTTCATCACAAAAGAGGTCAACTTACGCTTCTGTGGAAGTCAATCATCGAATAGGAACCGATTCTAGGGCCATCTCCACCAGATTTGATACTGTCAATATACGAGTTGACGTATTTTTCCATGACGAAACGAATAACCACCGAGATGGCATTGAAGAATCGCACAAGATTGGCGATCTCGCTCTTCATCTTTGCTATCATCGCGATGCATTGGACCAGGATGCTTTTGATCTCATTCTAGCAATAGTTAGGCAACAGTTTGCACAGCGTTTCTTAAGTATGAGTACATACCATCCCTAGACTCGAGTTCTTGAGAGACTCCAGCTTGTTGTTGATCTTATTCAGCTTCTCTTGCTGCCCACTAAAGATTTCAGTGGAGTTCTGGTAGGTCTCTTGGGTGGCAGAAAGGGCCTCCGATGCAATGGTGAACCTATTCTTAGCTGATTCGAGCACCGCCTGAGCTTGTGCTGTCTTGGCTTGAATCTGACTAGGGTCGGCGTCACCTTGACTGGGTACGGCGCTCTAGTTTCACGGTCAGTTTACATTAATGCCGAATATCAACGAGGGACACCAACTCCATTCGCAGCCGATCCTGGCAAAGACTTGGCGGTCGCGTTCAGTGTGACTACCTTTGCATAGCTGCTAAGGAAGTCCCCCTGCCAAGCCTTGACAGATTCAGAATCTTTGTTAGGTGCAGTGTATCCCAGGCCCTTGGAAGCGTTGCCCTGCTCTGTTACAATTTCGGTGGCAATCTATCACGAGTCAGCCTGGATGTCGCGGTGAAGAGGATTGGCATTACCTTGCAAGCGGTATCCAGCGCTGATCTGTACTGCTGACTAGGCTCTGCACCAGTAGCAAGAGAGGCAAAGGCCTTTTGAGAATGAGCTAGCATCTTCGCCGCAAATGCCGTTGCCTGGCCAGCCTTTTTCCAGTCAATACCATCATTGGTGCCAATGAATGCAGTGCTGAGGAGTTCCCAGTAGATTAGATCTCGCACGACCTGGCTGTAAGCAGGATCTTCTGCATCCTTGGGCTTACTGGCGCTGGGAGTAGGCATTGCCTGGTTCAGAGCCGTAGTTAAGCTATCTGCTAGCTTTTCAATGATCTGCTGACCAACAATGTCCCAACTGAGGCTATTAGCAGGCGTTCAGCTAGGGCGGAACATTGATAGAAATACTCACTCGCTGGGGAATCCATCAGAAGCCCCCTTGAAGGCGTCGATTGCTGCTTCCACGGATTTCTCTAGCTGGTTGGTAGCAATCTGCTTGTTGGTGTCAGTCGATGCATTAGTGACAGCCAGTTCAATCTCCTTCAAAACTTGCTGGTCCTCTGCAGTAGGCTCTACTGCGACACAGGCTTGATGAAGCTCGCATGTATGCTTAAGCCATTCTTCAAATTTGCCTTCAATCCTCTTAGCGGATTCGAAACACTCCCGAGATGCATGTAACCACGTTTCCACCTGTGGTCGCATAAACCTGGCTGCTTGTGGATCCGTGAGAGCTTCAAGGATATCCCTAAACTAGATAAAATTAGCAGACCTAACCACTAGTGCTATCCGTACTCACCTTTCTATAGACATTCTCAGAAAGCATGTGGATCTTGCTCATGTTTGACTCGGTCTCCAGGAAGGTGAATCGACCCAAATCAGCGGACTTGATAAAATTGATCCCGAGCTTGAAATTCCCAGAGTCACTAAAGCTAGGTCAGTTGCTGTAATAGCCTTTGTAACTTGGACAAATAACCTACTCCAGGTACTTGAACCCATCCCGAGGAGGTGTCAAGTTGGTATCAGCCTTCTTGGAGCCTGTAGCCACAATACAGGCACCGAGGGTATTCAGAGCCACAGGGGCTAGTGCAAGCAGATTTTCCCATCGAAATTGGGGCGACAGAGAGTCTTTTGCCTCTCTCAAAATGCGACGAACAGCATCGAAGTCATCTCTCTCCCTGAGGATATCGATTTGCCTCTGATTGAGGGCCATTTTGTATATCAGCTGGGTTTGTGAATAGAGTTTGGAAGAATTATTGATCGATAGATATCTATTATTTCCAGTGAGATGCCTGGTGGAAGATAACTAATGGCAAGCTTGAACTATCCGTTCGTAGGAGAAGGCGAGACTTTTATACTAATGATATCGAACTCTATTGTGAAAGTAGGCTGTGCTAACAGCAGATATCGTATGGGCACTCTCCCATGTGAGGTAAGTTGTTCTGGGCCACGTCTTTCCTCAGTACTTCAAATGGATAGACCTTCCAGACTCTTGCGTTCGCCTACTGTAATCCTCTTTGCCCCGCGCTTGCGCTACAAGTAGCTATGAGCTATTGAAAGGCCTCTAGTGTTCTGTCCAATGGGCATTTAAGCTAAGGAAGCAGAGGACCACGCGCTGAAACACTGTATTCATAAGGCTGGCTGAGATCCCAATGCTCCGCCATCATTCGTGTCGGTGACTCGCTGAACTTCCTAGAAAGGTTATCTGCATTTAATTCGGCAAGCTGAACATCCAATTGTAGCCTTAGTTAGTGCTCACAGGCCCAGCTGGAAAAATCGAGATTGATCCATTTGGGGTTCGAGGTTGACCTTGGAGAGGAGACTAGTTCGTGCTATCAATCAATAGTCTTGCCCACGACTCCACATTGGGCTAAGTTGTCTCAGAGCTGCACGAAAATGAACTATTGTCTCGTCAGCTGATACATACCTTGATCTTGAAAATTCAGCCGCAAAACGAAAGCATGGCACGCACTATGCAGAGTGCGAAGGGCCGTGACGCGTCGACTTCGTTTTGGCTGGCTGATATGGAACTAGCAGCCAATACATTGATCGGCGAACCCCAGCCCAGTTTTGGAAGCTTGAAGTCTATATGTAACCAGCTGCATAGATAGATCGATAACAGTCTGGAACTATTATGGCTGCCAATGATAAGTGGACTTGAAGATCTTGGATGCGGAGTTAGCGAATATCTTCGTAACTTCGTGGCCGGCTCCCTCTCTTGGCTGAGGAAAGAAGGATGCTTGAATCGTTTGGGCGTCTCGATGTAAGTGCGGATGTTAAGCATAAAACTGTCTCTCGACCTCAAACCTTTCTCTATTTCCTTTCCTCAAATTATCCTTCTTTTACAGACTAATTCATTGTCCATCTATCTTAACTCCATCAATCATGGCATTTGCATCACCTTGGGAATCCATGCTAGCTCAGGCTGGCCTTGGCGGGCTTCAGTTTGCCCAGGCTATACCCGCATTGCAAGCAAATGCAGTCTTCGCAGCGGCCTCGGGTCCTTTCCAAGACCAGACTCAGAGACTCGAAATCTTCAAGCATAAGATCGCCACTCAGGATGGTATTCTCCGTTCTGGTGTCAAAGGAAATTTGTCCATGGCCATCAATCGGCTCGAGGTAGCACTTCTTCGACTTTACAAGTTCGCTGTCTTTATTCGTGGAGACTCTGGTCTTCAAGAGGGAGACGATTTACAAAAGATGGCTATTCTTGATCAATGCTCTCGAGCCTTTGCGGACTGCTGGGTTGCCTCCCAGGCTGGACTGGACCAAGTCAAGAGTATCTACACACAGGTTAGTGAACTCAAATTTAGCAACTTGTACTCAGTACTGATTATCCTAGGCTACCTCTTCGCAAGTGGGATGAGCTAAGGCAGCTGCAACGGGAGATTGAGCGTGCGTTAGAGCAAACCAGGATGGACTGGGATAACTGCCGTCGCCAAACTGAGCAATATCAACAGGATGTTGAAGCGTGCGCTCGTCAAATGGACGAAGCTTCAGATGCTTACCGCCGAGCAAATGAAGAGATTCCTGATATTGGCAACTAGATTGCACAAGGCCTTTTTGTAAGATTTATAGACCAGATAAGTAAGCTATCACGGACACAACTTACAGCTTTTTGGGCCTATCATGGGCGGCGATTCTGGAGATCACCAGCGCAGAGTTGAAGAAGCGAGAGGGAGGTTGTATGATGCGCAAAACCAAATGTATAACGCTCATAATGCTCTGAGGCAAATTATGAGTCAGCAGAGCGAACTCAGCATGACGAGCCGCTATTGAGCAGATAGCTCAGCAGCTGCCTATACTTGAGGCAACGGCAGACGCACTAAACAAGCAGTCCGCTGCGCTCCTTGGTGGGTTCTCTGAGCTGCAGGAGAAGGCTACACAGCTATCGCTGCTCATGAATGATATGAAAAACGGTGCAAAGGACTCTGGTGTGCAGGCATGGGATAAGGACAGGTTTGCTGAAAGCATCCTCAGGCTTTGTCAAATGGCACTCATCGATGGTCGGGTTTGTGATGAAGTCGAAACCATCACTAATGAGATCTCCAGCGGTTACTCTGGGAAGAGCGTGCCGGATAGTGTTTCGGATCTTTTGGCTAAGGTTGGACAGGCTGCTAGAGATGTTGCTCAGAAGTCCATTTCCGGTTAGGAGGTGATGAAGAACACGGATTATAAGCGCGTCGTTCAATCATTTCTTCATTTGAATCAGTACAATGGACAATACATTCTTTTCACACTTATACAAGCGCATTGGTCATTGTGCAAGATCTCGTCAAAGGATCCGTAACATAACATGAAACATTGAGCTTGACAGATATTAACTAACTGCTTATCGTTCTGGCCAGCTGTGATGGCTAAGTGATGATTTTTGACTCGGTTGACGACTCCACGCCAGACTAAATAAATCAAGCACGTTGCTGAAGATTGCACGAGACAGTCTCATAGTGAAGTTTAATGCAAAAGAAACTTTCTTAGGTATTACAGGAAAACATTTCTTCAAGGGACAAATTACACAACAGGCATTTCAAAACTATGGATCTTATGACAGTATAACTAGACTGGATTTTCATTTCTCCTGGTATGTAATAGTAAACTAATCTCAACATTACTTAAGAGACATTTATAACCTAACTCAAATCAAGCCATGGCCTATAATTAAAAGCCTGCCCTTGGTTATCACTGACACTACCCTGAATTTCAGGCAAGCCCGCAGCGTGATGACCCATCTCTGGCAGTATGGTTGCACATCTATCGCTGATAGGTTTTGCATAGCGTTGGAGAAAATGCAACATCCAATAATCCATATCAAATGCCGTGTTCATACTCTGCCGGCATGTCCGATGGAATACTTGTAGTCACGAAATAGCCAAGTCAATACCAGGCCAATACTGGCGCAATTCCATCATCATTTCAAAGTTTTGCCTAAGCATCTTCTTTACGTTTCTGATTTGAATCTCATCATCGTCGAAAAGCAGAGTGTGCAGATGAATTGACGATGAAACTGCAAGAAGATGTCCAACCATTAGCCATCGGCATTCGCAGCCTGGTGTTGAGTTTGCAAGTGATAGGAGGTTGCTCAAATCCGCGGCGTGGCTGCGACAACGCCTTGCATACTCAACTACTTTAGGACTTCACCCCGCCGCTGTAGAGATGCTTCGATGTAGGAATTGATAGTAGAGGAGTTGGCTGAAATGATGGTAGCCTGTGTGTAAAGCTACTAGGGTGCGGCCGAGGCCAGTGCTACTGTATGATGCGAGGTTTGTCGGTGTGACATGCAATGTACTTGGAAGATTCAACTTCCAGGTCTCAACCTTGTCTGCTATCCGCTCAACCTTGTCGAATAGTTCAGCATCTGAGATACGGTTTTGAACAGTCAACTCGTGAATTTCGTTAATTGGTGTAACGACTTCAGTGAATGGGATCATCTGTGCCCAGAGACCATGTTATCGAGATGTAGTCGCATCTCGTTGTATCATCAAGTCCAAGTGATCGCTATCGGGATTCAGTTGTTCAAAGGCGTGTTCCTCCATGGGGATGGGAAAGTCGGGGTCAATAGTGAGCTGCTGCTGAATGCAAGATCCGGCACTTTCCCAGCAATCCCACATCCAAACATTCCACCATACTGTCATGAATTAAATAATTGACTCTCAGCAGCGCAATCTTTATAGAATCTTACCTCTGATCTCTATCTCTCGTTGGAGCTTATTAGTAGACAGAGAAGTCTGTAATCTCCTCAGTTGAATCATACGGATCGCCTGTGCACCATAAAGCGATTCCATTTCTGTCTCACCCTCCGAAGCCGATATACAACATAGTAACATGCAGGCTTGGATTGCGGATAACGATACTGGCTCTTTGCGGTCATTGAACAGGCGTTTACTGTGTGTGGCCCAATCTTTACGCCTATCTCAAAGCTCGGAATCTCCGCGCCAATGGTCTGAAGCAAATCTACATTTGTGTAGACTAGTAATGATTCCATAAGAACCTTCTCGGCGTTGGGTCAATACCTAGCTGCAAGTGCCATCATAGCGAAAACATGCATCATTTCGGCTCGTCCCTCACGTTGAGCTTTGATGAATGATGGCCTATGGAATAGGGTATGGTCCTTGTCGTGAATGAGATTAAAATAAATATCAACAAGAGAGTTGCGCATTTCTTGACTAGGTAGAAAGCGAAACTGCCCTTGATTGTAGATGCTTGTTTCGTTGAATACATTCGAAAACTCGTCAACAGAACTTAGATTGCACTCGAGGTTCAATCGAAGACATCTGATACATGAGGATGTTTCGCCTTGAGAATAACATTTTCGTTTTTGTACCCTATTGCTCGGTTAAGATGAGTTAATATGTACGAATATGGTTTGTTGCTTCTCAGGACTTACTTGCATTGAGTGCAAGCATGCTTCGGCCTCCCTTGCCTCTTGGACATGTTCATACGTCGATGTTGAAGGACGACTTTGAACAAATGTGACGTTTAGCTTGCAGCGATGAGATAATTTAGTCAGCCAGTAGACACTCGACTTAATGGCACTGATAGTTATAATGAACGCTCTTCGTCTCGGCAGGTTAATTGATGATTCCTTATCTCGTGGTTTATCAAGCGGGGGATGATTATTATTAGCGCGCCTGACGTATGTCCAGCTGCACTGAACTATACTGTATTTGGGATAACTACTCAGGCATAGTCTAAGCCAGACTAAGCCAATATCTCTGACTCCTGCTGCATGAGATATCGAGCATATGAGTCCTCGACTGCCTTCACTATCTTATCTTTTAGGTTTACAATACCACTGTGTATATTTACTCCTCTAAAAGAAAAATACTTCAGATGCTATACGCTCTGGATTGCTGAGCATTGGATTCATACCGATAAACCGTTGAGACAGCACTTAAGTCTGGCACAGGAAGTTGAAGCACAGGACTAAAAATAAACGAACGCTAATGAATAATTCATGTACTGAAGATCCTCTAGTACAAAATTACCGTAGTTTCTAGCCGGGAATTACATCCTCAGTACCTTACTGCCACTATGCCATCGCAATCAAGGTTTGGTATGGCCTCAGCCTAATTGTAGCCATTCCACCTTTGACCATCAATTCGTTCACACCCTCATAATTGCCCAAAGCGGTTACCAGCCCTTTCATATTGATAATGGGCTTTCTTGAATCTGCGGACACATCAAGTAGAATAGTTACTGCCTTGGAGGGAATGGTCCACCAGATATCAGTGGCACTAAAACTGGTCACAACCAGCGCCTCCGTCGGCCCTGTTGGTCTCACACCAGCAGTGTTGTCAGTGCGTATATACGCAATGACATCTTCTTCGAGATCCATATTTAGCATTTCGAATCCTCCGTAAACAAATATATTGGCATGCTGCTTTCGAAACTTGAGCACCCGGCGCCAATGGTGCAGACTGGACTGCGAATCGGCTAACATACTGGAAACGTTCCAAGTCGCAAAATCAGGGTGGATAGACATCCAGGGCTCAACTTGCTTAGACCCAATCGGCATGAATCCAGCATATGGACTCTCGGAGTTCCACTGCATAGGCGTGCGTGCGTTGTCACGTCCGACCTGTCGGTATCTCTCCCTATACATCTTCTGCTTTTTCACATCGCCGTGGCAATAACGCTGTACCAACTCCCAGTGATTCAAACATTCGATGTCTTTGTATTTCTCCATCCCCCATTCTCGGGGAAGATTAACCATTGCAAGTTCCTGTCCCTGATAGATGAAAAGGGTTCCTGACTGGAAGGCGAGGTGGTTTGCTAGCATCTTGGCTGATATTGTTCGCATGGCGGGAGAGTCGCAAGCGTAACGACTAACTGTTCGGCTCTCGTCGTGGTTCTCCATATGCAATGCGTTCCAACCTGCGTTGGATGCCATGAATGTTTGCCATTTGTTGACTACATTCTTTAGTGCTTTTGGTTGGAACACGGCGGGGTCAAATCTGTGATTTGCACCTAGGTCAAGCCCATCTCTGTGAATTTGTTAGCGTGAGATCCTGTAAAAGACTGAGTTCTGTTATCTGACTTACATGTCAAAGTGAAACGCCATCGCTACTTCTCCACGATCGTGACCCACAGCTTTGAGAACTTCTTCAGGATCTGCATCTGGCATCTCGCCAACACTAAATGCGTCGTATTCCTGGAGTATCGATCCAATTCCACGTAGGTATTCGTGCAGCCGTGGTCCACAAGCACAATGCTCGGTGGGCTTCTGCAAAAATCCCGGCTTCTTGATCTTTGCGTCGGGCAGGCCAGGTGTTTTTGAAATATAGTTGATGACGTCCATTCGAAACCCATCAACGCCACGATCAAGCCAAAATCTTACTATATCGTGCACAGCATTTACGACCTCGGGATTTTCCCAATTCAAGTCAGGCTGTCCAGATGACCAAAGATGAAGATAATATTCTTGTGTGGTGTCGTCCCAAGTCCAAGCGCTTGTACTAAAAAAAGATTCCCAATTGTTGGGTGGAATCCGTTTACCGGTTTCGGGATCCTGGCGAGCCGGCCGCCAGAAATACCAGTCGCGATACCTGCTTGTCTTCGAGGACTTAGACTCTTTGAACCAAGGATGTTGATCCGATGTATGGTTCACAACAAGGTCAAGGATGTACTTCAAACCACGGTCATGGAGGCCTTTAATTAAAGCATCATGATCGGCCATGGTACCATAAGGCGGATAGATATCCTTATAGTCAGAGATATCGTAACCCATATCAATCTGTGGAGATGCCAAAATGGGAGACAGCCATACCATATCAACGCCAAGAGACTTGATATAGTCAAGCTCTGAGATAATTCCTTGAATATCTCCAATTCCATCGCCATTGCTATCTTTGAAAGAAGATGGGTAGATCTGATATACAGAGGCTTCCCGCCACGAGGCTCGCTCGACTTTTGGGATGACAGGATACATTGAATGCCGAGGAAAATCAATATGTGCAAACTTTGTAGAAAGGTTCAGTGAGAGTACTGTAGGGCCAGACGAACGGGGCCGAAGATGTAAATACTAATGCGCCCAGGACAGGGTTCATGCTACCAGTGTCTATTTAACCATTTTCCGCCGGTAATACTTCCAGGGTTTCACGTATTCGAACTAGTATCGAGAAGGATCTCCGGAATATGACAACAGGGGGCAATATCCTGGAATCCGGGTTCCCTCCGGTGGACTTTTTTCATGAGACTAGACTATTCTGTAACCCGGCATTTCCATTTACAATACCCAAGTGCGCAATAAAAGCCGCAAATGGTTTCTCGCGTATCATATCATGAGCTGATAACCGGTAAATGCGGAAAAACCATTGCAAATAAAGAAAGTCATGCGGGAAAAGGAAGTGGCACAAAGGAAACACCATCTAGCTTGGCTTATCAGGATAAACACCGTAAGGAATTTTGAGGTATCATATAATTATTTCTGGGAGTGGCTTAAAACTGGAGGCTTCCATTATCATAAAGCCTAGAACAATTAAAGTGCGGGAAATGTTTCTATTTGATGCGACATAATTTCGCCCGAGCGCAAAGCGTATCTCGCACGATATGCGGGAAAACCTTACCATAGTAGGCAAGGTGAGCGTCATATGCGGTAAAATCTAACTTGGAATGGGCTATTTGATGATATGGAACTATTGCTAGACTGCGGAAAACCCAACGAGCACAAGCGTCAGGTTCTGACCCTCAGTCCCGAATGCCTATCTATCATGAATAGTCACATCTTTTGCTGATACCCCATGGAGATTAAATTTCGGTCCAAAATCAGTTTGGTTCCCGGAAATTCTATAAGTTCTTGATGACATTCTTTGATTTGGGATACGTGCTTTTCATATTCTTGCCAACTCAGAACTTGACTTGGAAACAACTATCGCGATGCAAACATCATACGAATCCTCCAATTCCCCAGGCCGCTTTGTGCCTCGGAAGTCAGCTCTTGTCAATTTGTTGGTATTTGTCTCTGTTTTGGTTAACTCAATGGTACTGTTATCCTCACTACGATACCACGATGGTTTCTAACAAATGCAGACCTTGGGCTATGATGGGAACATGATGTGAGCCAAACCCGTCACCTTGAAAGCTCTGACTGACACAATAACAGGAACGGATTGATGATTTTACCATCCTTTTCTGATTACATGCATTGAAGTACGGCGACCATGGCGGCAAGCTCTACTATCATCTGGGTAGTGCAGCTGTTTCGCCTTTCGGAGGTATCCTACTCGACAAATTCGGCCGAAAGAATGGTATGCTACTAGCTGCTATTATCTCACTTATTGGAATTGCCTTGCAGAGCGCGGCTCAGAATATTGCCATGTTCATAGTCGGCCGATTCATTCTCGGGTGCGGAGTAGGACTTAGCTCGATTGCTTGTCCGACATATGCGTCTGAAGTTGCCCCAACCAAATACCGTCCGCTCATGCTAGGATTCTATTACGATATCTGGTATTTCGGAGGTATGGTTGCAGCTATCATTACTTACGGAACGTCTCGGATTCATAGCACTTGGTCCTGGCGATTGCCTTCCCTCTTTCAAGTGCTTCCAAGTTTTCTTTGCTTGGCAATGCTGCCTCTCATCCCTGAGAGTCCTCGATGGCTCATTTCACAAGGCGAGCACGAAAAAGCACATCATGTGCTGGCTGCCACCATGGCAAACGGTGATATCACCGACGATGACGTACTGGGTGCCTACGACCAGATTTGTGCTACTATTGCTTTTGAGAAGGAGAACCCTGCCTCTCAAAATTGGCTTGAAGGTATCAAATCACCATCAAACAGGAAACGAGTTATGTTAGCTGTGTCAGTTGCTATTATCGGAAACCTAAGTGGCAGCGCTATAGCCTCGTGAGTAACCATTCATGTCAAGACTCGCTCGACTGTTAACTACTGCAAAGCTACTGGCTGGGAACTATGCTTAGCCAAGCTGGTGTAACTGACACATATAGTCAACTGCAAATCAACATCGCCCTCAATGTGTGGTGTTTCGCTTGTGCGGTGGCAGGAACACTACTTGCGGATAGAATCGGACGCAAGCCTCTTGGTATTGGAAGTTTGGTTTTTGCTCTGATTTTCCTATATCTGGTCGGAATCTTTACTAAGAGTAAGCGAATCACAATATCGTCTTAACCAGTCTGACAGCGTATTTAGTGTATAGTTCTTCAACTGATACTAGCGCTGTTTATGGAACGGTTGCCTGTATATTCTTTTTTCAAGGTAAGGAATACCATCACACAGCAGAGTATGTGCTTACATGTTCTAGGCGGCTATAGTTTTGGCTGGACAACATTGCTTGTCATGTATCCTACAGAAGTCCTGAACTTTTCTCTCCGAGCAAATGGCATGAGTATCTATACATTCACATCCAACTCAGCAGGGTTAGTCTATATTTTCGCTTCTTGCCAATTACTTTACAGTATCTATTCACATCGGGTGGAAGATGTATATAATAAACGCCTCGTGGGACATTTTGGAGGCTCTCTTGGTTGCTTTCTATTGGGTCGAAACCAGAAGGAGATCTCTTGAGGAAATTGAAGCGCTATTTGGTTCTAGCAACCACCTAACTATTGAGGACAACATCGAGGGTCATGAATTGAAGGGCCCACGAACTAGTATGCAGCTTGATAAGGTAGAGTCTAAGAAATAGTTTAGGCGCAGGCCGGTGTTCTGCGTATGACGAGTTCAAAAGCTCGAGCTTTGAAAGTTGGGTGCGTCGGTATAGGGCCAGAATCGCCGTAGGGTTTAGGTAGATAGATTGAATCCATCACCGCTTCCATCCTACGTAATTGATGGCTTGTTCATATGCGAAATACACAGCAGCACGGCCTTGAACTACTTGGTTCTAGCAATTCCGTATAGCCTTACCAGTTCTTTCACATGCACTGATGAAATAGAGACGAAATACTACGCTCTAGGGCATCTGTTCTCATTGGTGGACAATTAGTAGCGGATGAGGTTAGGCTGACGATGATAAATACATGCCTTCTGCTGTGAACCTAGCTGTTAAATAGGTGTTTATAATCTTATAGCACTTAAGACTAAATTAAATTATGGCATCGCAAAGACCCTCGACGATGATGCTCATGCCACGTACGAAAGCACGTTCCTAGATGAGCTCAGTGACCTACTAAACTTTGGGAGTCGTTAGTATGATCCCTTAGTCTACCGCTTCGCCACGCCAGACGTTGTACTCGATTTGGCGTCGCTCCTGAAGTCAGACGGTAGGCATCGGAGATGGCCTTGATGGCCAATAACTATTTGTGGCTATACACGACCACTGTCGTGGTCTCGTAGATTTTAGCTTTGGCCGCTCAGCCACTACCCTTTTACAGTCTTATTACGGAGTTCATTAGGTTCCCGATAATATTTTACATTATAAAATACTGCTGTCGTCTTGGTGTCACCTCTTGCTGGTCGTCGGATAATTTGTCAGTATTATGCCATAGTTCGTGTCTTCAGGGAATTAGGATTTAGCAATAGGCAGCATTAAGAGATAACTTTAGCAGTTATAATAAAATATTTTAAAAGTCAGATACTAGGAATAAATTATTGCTTGACCCTTATAATATTCTTATGAATGATATGTTTACCAAGATTACGGATGAAGATAAGCTTCCCACAATCCTCAATAGCATTTAACACATCGGGCTAACTAGCTATCCTTCAGCCGCGAGTACAAGAGAACTGAGCTTGATAAATATACAGAAGCGGAAAAGATACTCGCGATCAAGACAAGTATGAAGGCCTGAATTATAGGTTAGTCATGACACCAATATGAATGTCTATGAACAACTAATAGACCTCCCTTGACATCACCTGGTGGCCACTCATATGAGAAATTAACAACAATCTGTGTTGCCAAACCAATGATGAAGAGGATTATGCCAATATTGAGAAGCATAATAGATGTTTGCCACACATACAGCTGAGTCGCTTCTGGCTTGAGTATGTGTGTCTGGACAGAAGATGACTTGCTAAGCATCTTTCGAACTCTCTCACATTTGTCTTGGTAGCAACAAAGCCGATGCAAGGTAAGTGACTGTTGCGTAGCGAGACAGATAGATGTAAGGTCGATGACAAGGCTACCGTACCACAGTCCCTTAGTTAGCCATGACAGGTCGTCCAGGTCCTGCCAAGAAAAAGCCGCCGCTACTACTCCTGCAAGAAGAGCACACTGCAAGAGGTTATGTGAGAAGCCTTTCCCCGGCGTTTCTGTAAGCTCATACATACCGTCAACCCTACGAAAGAGAGCTCTGCCAGTTTCCTATCTATCCACCACGCAGTGGATTTGTCGCCTGTTGATGGCTGTGTTCCCGTCTCAACATCAACGGGTGACAATGTGGGGTTTAGTAGTTGAGCCATGGATCGATGTGTTAAGTACCAGGGCGAGAATATCAGTCTGAAGGCGCTTCTTCCAACATCCCACCAGGCAACACTGGGTGCCATTTTTGGTGGCATGCTTGGACTCAATTTTGGCAGGTTAAGAGGGCGAATTTGAAATCTGATAAACAAGAAATAAAAACAAAGGGGTGAGTAACGAAGACAGCAATGAAGGCTGGAGACTTTGAAATGAACTCAGGTACCACGTCGGAGGCCTCCAAATCAGAGCGCTTCGATTGAAAGTCTGAATGGCTGATTCTCGGTGGCTCATTGAGGCGGTGTAAACAGACCTGCACGGTAAAAATCTGTTATTTTCAAGGCTTTTTGTGCCGCACTTCCTGTCAAATTCCATTGTGATTGGCCTAGGGGTCAATATTTGGCGCCGAGGCAGATTTCTGATATACTTATTCGTAGCCATATGGACGCTTGATATGCCTTAAAGGGACTTAAGGGTCCTTTGAAGCATCGATATGATGCTTTGTGAACAGGCGAGCTCCGGTTCTGATGAGGGGCTGCAAGCCATAAGAATATGAGACATGAAATTGTGAGATAATTGATACAGAGCATCTTCGTTAAACTAGTACCCCGAGGTACCTCAAAGGTGCCTTGACCCTCCTGAGAAATGCTGATAATCCTTGCGACATGCGGTGCAACATTCACTCTCAACCAACGAATTGTTTTTCTTTATACTGTCATTCTCTTCGCCCTGAGCCCCTGCGCCTCGCCACGCGACCACGTTTTCAGTTATTACGAGCTACGTATGCGCCGTATTTCTTTATTAAGCCACGGTCATCTCGCTTTGACATTTCCCATTTTATCCCACGCGACAATCATCGCATCCATTTTCCAGATTCACTTGATGTCACCTCGTGGCTCTTGCCTCTATCCGCCCTCACATACCCTCAACCTAGTTCAACTTTGCGCCACCCAGGGCTTTGTCCTACTTCGGAAAATGGATTTCGACGTCAAAAAAGCAGAAGATGAGTTTTTTGCAAAGCACCACGATTACAATAGGTGGTTCAACGATCCGAAAGAGAGAGAGGCGGAATGGAATAATGGAGGGAAGGAAGCATTTGAAAGTATGTAAGTTCACTACACCTAGACCCATATAATATGCAAGCTAAATTTCAGAAAAGATGGGTCAGGATTCACCCATTGATAAGTCTTGCAGTGAAAGGCGACCCAGAATCAGAGGAGGTATTTTATTTACCAACTGCCAGCTATTTCACAAGCATTCGGTCTGAATATTTTGATCCAGAAAGATGTAACCCCTGCAACTCACTTTGGCATGGAATCGTATATGAGTACTCATACGTAGGTGCCTCCACTCGACGGCTGATGCCTTTTTACTTGAATATTGACATTCTATAGATCGGTTTTCAAATACCTTAGGGGGGAAGATACTAGGTACTACCCTGCTGGGGTGTATAGAGGAATAAGATTATATACTCGACTTGAAGCCTTCATTAAAGAGTGTATGGAGGACGTGGCGCGTGGCTCGAAGCTGAAAGACGAAGCACAAATGCTTGAGTTCCTCGAGAGACGGACTATGCAAATCCATAAATCTTCTTGGGTGTTAAAGCCCCTACTGTACTTGAACGCTTATTGGGTCAAGCGCCAGCAGGAGGAAGGGCATCCCATCTACACTAGCCACGATCTCCTACACCATCTAACGGGGACTTTCTTCATGCCAGAAGTTGGAAAAAACGCAACTATAGCAACATTCGTTCTCACCTGGACACAGCCATCTTTGTTGCCCTTCTTAACACCTTTCGTCAAAAGCATCATGCGCAGCCAACTTAGTGCGCCCGAATTTTCTGCGCTTCAGAAAAGAACCACAAAACGCCCAGTGTACTGTTTCACTAGGGTCCTTGGGCAGTCCGAATCAACAAGGTCTTTTTGCCCTAGTTGGTTTACTGGAAGTCACCATTGGGCGATACAGATCGGTGTTCAGGAGCCACCCAGCACGACTCATGTTCAACAAACAAACCATCAAGTCGCACAATCTGGGTCAACACCAAGACCACTGGTCTTGGAATTGGAAAGAGATGGTGCACACATCGACCTAAACGTGACCGATTCCGTGGGGGTTTCCGACCATCAACGTTTTCTCGGCTATACAATGTACTCTGATGAAGAGATAGTGGAGCTTGGTATGTGTTGTTTCAAGTTATTGAAGAAGGTGTTCGAGTACAGCTTATTAACTCATTTCAGCAAGAAAAGTCATTGGCAGCATGCGAGCTAAGTACCATGTTGCTACGAACAATTGTCAGCGGTTTTGCAATGGTCTTGCCGAATGCATTCTCATCCCAAGTACAGGCCAGAGAATCTTACATAGAGAAAGCGACCTCCCTGCTGACTCCCGAACGCGAATTGTTTACCATCGCTTCTGGGATTACCTCTTGGCCACAGAGGAGGATGACATGTCCCCTCAGTCGTTCCCATTCTCTGCTCAGGACCTATCATCACTCGTGACTGATATTCTCAGCCTTTCTACATTGATTTCTCACTGGAATCAGTACGGGAAGACTAGATTCATGATGTCAGTAATGACGTTTGGGCTATGTGCATGGTCTTCTGATGTCGGCATTTTTCGCCATTTACTCCATCAGCCAGCTGGGATGATGACAAAAGAGGAAGCGTTGAGGGAGTTGGAAAGAGTTGCATACCCAAAAAGGCTAGAGAGGCAGTGCGATTTGATGATGGAATTTTAGGCGGAAAACAATGTATTGAGCTACCTATGCATCAAAAATTCTGAGGTTCACTACTTCGCCTTGTCAGCAGCCTAGTACTTAGAGCGGCATATTGCGCCATCCAGACTCTAGGATTCCGCGACCTAGTCGTTAGTCATGAAGCCTATCATGCTTGGAAACTCGATAGTAGGCTACAGCCTAAGGTATAGTAGGTATTTACTCCCCACGACAAAATGGTTCACTAGTTAGAAAACGTTTAGTTTCCACTACAGCTGTGACACGAGCAAATAACAGGCCATGCCAACCACGGCAACAGTCTAATAAATATAATTGCTATTATATGTGCCTGAAACAGGGCATGTGGGGTGGAAAAAGGAGTTTGGATTCAGGTAATAGGTAGAGAAGGAAAGCAAGAACAAAGGTCCATCCTTCGGTTCTGTACACCAACTTCAACAATCGGAGCTTCCAATTCCAAATTACGGCTGAATATCTATCATTAAATATTCCTCAATATTCACAATATTCATAGTGCACGATATGATGGCTGTTGGTAGTTGAGTACTGGTGGGGCCGCGATAACCGTGCCGTGGCATCCGAGTGCAGAACCAACACGAACAAAATCACCTGAAATATGCAACTAGCCAGTCGCTGCCTAAATCAGAATCTGTACCTAAATATTTTTTTTAACAAGATCAAAGCTGCGCGCTTCTAATAATCTTTTGTCAGAAAAGCTCACAAATGACGTGTATCATTGCTCTAGACTACTCAAGCCAGCAAACATGATGGTCTCTTTCCTCCTTCAGTCCCTCTTCGCCCTTGTTTCGGGCAGCATCTTCTGGCAAACCGATAATTTCGAACATGGAGACAGGGACGGAAGCCTGTTCCTCGATATTCCTATCTCTGATGTCCTTGCCGCTCCGCCTGAATGGGGACTTGTCGAGCCTTGGGCCAGTCACTACGTTGCTGCCCTTCAAGAGGAGAGGTACGGCGATGCTATATGGGCTCGTTATCACATGTTCGGCGATACCTTCAATGGTACATATCTAGACTACCCGGGCTGGACAGTGCGCGAAGCTCTTGAGGAAGAGGCTATCGGATACCGACTCTATGATCGAGAGAATTGGAAATACGCCCTTACTGTCTACGCCAAGTCAAGCAAGAATGATACACGCAGTGATATACTTGATCTTATGAAAGATATCAACCAGAGAAGCTACTATCGTTTATGTAAGTTCGCAACAACTCTAAGTTGTTTTGCTTTGTTCTAACAGGAGGTCTAGTCAAAGACCAAGCTCGATTGCATAAACGCTTTCGAGAGATCCCACAGGTACTCAAGGGATGTAGCTGTGGTGAACTTTCTCAAGAAGTTATAGACTCTGTTGAGGATTGTAAGTAGGCGGTCATCAGGTATAAGGGAGGGCAATGGGTATATTGCCCACATGTGTCAGTATGTGTTCTTTGCGTTTATGTTGGGCCCAAAGCGTCTTTTAACCCCTCAACCTTATCTCCCTGCAGAGAAAATAGGCGATGGATCCAGTTTTGCCTGTATACATAAACAGGCAACCCTTTGACAGCAATGAATCCCACATCAGTGGATTGGCGACATGATCATCATGAAGGAGCTCAGCACCTTGTCTTTCAGTTTCTCTGATTGAATGGCCCTCTTGACTCCATTCCATTGATGTCGGGATTTTATATCAGTCGGCGAATGCCCGAGTCCGTTTGGCAAGACAGCCTGCCAAGTTAGTTAGTATAATTAAGGGTTACTCAACTTCTTCGGTATGTCCTCCAAGCTTCTCCAGTTGGCGATTATTCTTATTCGGGGTCCAATTGCGTTTCACAAGTTTCCATTGCAAATATCTGTGTATCTGGCAAGTTTAGTCCACCATCCAAAGTCAATAAACGGGTCTGGCTATCTCAAGCGCCATAGTCGGGTCTCCCTCTCCGGAGGTTCCTTACCAATCCAACAGGGGTATCATACATGCGTCTCCTAATAGAGAGTTAATCATAAAGCAGGATGTTCTAGAACCTGTTCCAAAGCTATCCTCGGGGGTTGCGATGAATCTGGTTCTGAAAATCAGTGGAGCTCATCCAAAAGCACAAAACATATCATTGTGGTGCAACTTGACTGGTGACTAGAGTCTTGTCGCCATTGGACCTCGCAGCGCATAAAACTGCTATTTCTAGGCATGGTTCCAGAAATGCGAGATTTGTCTTCTGATACCGCCATCTTGGTCACACCATGCCTGCAGGGATCATGACAGTCCAGATATATCCGAGAGGCCCCACGGTTTAGATCCAAGATATCTAATTCGCTGGACGTGTTCCTCTCGCTGATAAGAATCCACGAACCTTTGTTGTCAGCCTCACGATTAATCAAGCCTGGTGATTGCAACTCCTACAACAAAACAACAGTTTACATGTAGACCATGAGGTGCAGCATTTCTAAGCATGATTATTCTGAGCGATCAAGTCAATTATTATTAAAAAAATAAAACTCCAGGACCGATCTAATCAAAATGATAACGCCCTCTAGCCCCAAACCTAAAATGTTGGGTCCTCCTCCTTGATAGGCTTCAGATCACCCTGGCCCTTGAAAACCTCCAAAATCTTAGCCTGCTCCGTCAAAATGAATCTATCCGTCTGTTTTCCAATATTCGCCAACTCCTTCCACCTGTTGAAATCAGTTGGGTTTCTTTTATCACCATGCGCTTCGTCGGCATGTTCCCAATGACCCTTTGAGAAACCCAACATGCCGCTGATGGTCTTGTTGGCGATGTCATAAACTAGCGAAACAATTGTTCCAGTTTCCTCGAGCCAGTTGATCTGCCATAGCTCTCCTGGTCGAACACATTGGTAGGCCACGGTTTGGTAGTTGATGCGACCAGCCATGGGTCCACCGTGAATGGCGTAGACGACTCGATCGTTGGAGAAGAACCAGATTTCATAGCGCCATTTCTCTGGGTTTCCTTCTGCGTCTGTGGCGTCATAGTCGTAAATGAGATGAGTGTTGAGAATATCCTTCTCAAAGGTGGGATGAAGGGGAGTGTTTGTCTGATATCGTGGCAGAGACATGATGAATATTATTAAAGTAATTGCTGAAGAATAAATATCAGACATCACAATGCGATCACCAAGCTTTTATACTGCCAGATCGGCTCGCTTAAGTGGCCTGGTCTCTTGGTACGACAGAATGCAATGGTAACATCATCATCATCATTCATTCATTCTCTCGGGAAGCGCGGGCAGTCAGTTTCCACTAAAACTGTCAAATCCATCAATAGGAAGCCTAAGATCAGTTTTGCTAAAGTGTATATCCGAGAATCGATCTCAAGACGAGATCCATTATAAACTCTATTGATATCGTATGATGTCACCACGGGACTAGTAAAAGCATCCACAAAGCCACCGCATATTTCGCCATCCACCTCCATCTGGTGATGTCGGCAATGGGAGTCGGTAGCACGAATAACTAGGCGGTGTGTACTTTACGTGATGTCTTGTACAAGGCGGAACGTTACCCAGGGTCAAGGATATCTCTTCTGCCACCAGTTTAAGCTGCACATGTTAGCAAATGCACTGCATTCCAAGATGACAACTCACAAGCTCTTTCGACCTGCAATACGAGGATGAAGGGCCCAGCTTCCTCCAACTACGACCAAATGTTTCTGGCCCATAAAGTCCGCTGGAGTAACATGTCAGAATAGACTGAGATAGAAATATCTTGACGGGAGATCTACAAAACTTACCACTATATACGGGATAAATATCCATGGGCTTGAACCCAGGTTGCGCTGAAAACAGCGTGCTTGTCCACTCCGCTGCACCTCCGGTATCTCCCAGTCCACAAGGATCATACGTGTGAGTAATACCCATTGGGTGAAAATTCCTGAATCCAGAATTCATATCCGACAGATCAGCAAATATGGCCGATGGGTCGGTATGGAATTGGTACTTGACGCTGCTGTCCCGGGCTTTGCGACAACGCTCAACATGCTCATGGATACTCCGCAATTCATGAAGAGTCGGTAAACGAGCACCAGCCCATTCGGCATATCGTTCGATTTCGTCAAAAGAGGCCATTACAGGCCAATCAAGTGCTTGCGTCAAAGAAACTGGACCCCAGACCGTTTGATACTGTGACGAGCGACGAAAGTCGTGTAATCTTCATCACCCCGTGCGTCACGTATCTTACTCCAAGTTGCCGGAATTTGAGGATATTTGACATCCACGAGATACTTGGCATACTCACCGTTGCTGACCGGTCGACCTTTGTGTCTCACTTTGTGAAACTTGGACCTCGTACGGCTCGCGCTCGTTGTCCCACGCAAAGAATCTGTTTGGACCCTCGTCACTTTGGGAGTCCTGGTAGCCGATAGTAAAGGTCTGCTCTGGCACTTTGATCCATGGGTTCTGGAGACGTCGTGAAGCTGCGCCTTTTACAAGCTTTGCAAAGTCTGGTCTGGGAATGTCAGGAGGGGGGAGAATGTTGGGACTTTGGATGGTCATGAACAGGAATGTTTCGGCATGGAGGCCTACAAATTCTTAGCAATAGAGCTATAGGCTGGTGCGACTAGACTTACCTTCGTGTTCAAAGCCTATCCAGAGAGCTCGTCCAATGCAGAGGTCTGTATAGGGCTTTTCAGTTTCATAAAGTGCCATGATTCGTTCTTTCACTCGCTCACAATAATCAAGAATATTTCCAAGAGACGGGAAAACATCAGGAAGTTCGCTGTGATAATGACATCTGGAAGGGTCATCAATATCAGGATCTATGCCGCGCTCAAATATCTGATGATAATATGCTGGCTCAGTGGCTTTGCTGTTTGCTCGCGTAAGATGAATATCCTCACTGATATTTGCCGTTAGCTAGTGCTTGACTGGATTCGATGGGTGGCTGACAAAGTTGGAATATGGCCCAGATAGAACAGCAACGGGTTTCGTAGAGGGACCGGCCGCTCCATCAACGCATCGGGTGGAATCATCTTGGTCGTGACAAGATCCCAGACCTTCCATAGCTGCTTCCATTCTGCCAGCGATGGTACTGGAGTGGAGCATATTCCTCCGGTTTCAGCGGAAAGGCGTATGGGTTCTTCGACTCCATGATACTCCTGTGGTGTTGTTGATATTGCAGATATTTTGAACCGAAGAGGGTTTTAGCGTGACGACACGTGGAGATATGTTCTTGAGCTCTTGGACCCTCGGCTTGCACCATATTATCAACGTCATCGTCCGCCAAGCTCCCTAGCAACAGTTGAGCTGGCAAGCTAAGACACGGCCTATCCCTTTTTTCTAGACCTGGTTTGGCTTAGTGTCCGAGAGCTAAGATGCCTCTCTGTTGAAGCTTCCGATAGGTCCTCTCAGATCCCATAATGATGTTGATAGATCGAGCCGTGGGACAAATGTCTACAATCACATCGTGTTTTCATTCGTTCTTCAGAAACATACTAGACATCAGTTCATTGTGATTGAACGACAGTCGGGTTTTGTTTGTCGAAGGGGAAGTTGCTGCCAAGTTGTCAAAAAATTGCTCTGAGACATTGTTGCTCCTAGTGAAACTACTGAAGTTAGCGTCCCCATTGAACGGCTGGCAAGCTATCTTATCTTGATGGGAACGGAGATCACTTGCACTACTCAAGCCCGGGTATATCCGATATAGCCTCAACATCTCACCCAAGCCCCATTCATACGAACCGTAACGTAATGTTGGCAAGACATTGCCGAGCTGCTGTTACTTAAGCAGCCAGCCCAGGGCTAACCATCCAACGCTAACGCCAGCGTTTTGCCCCCATAACTTCATGCTTGGGATCGACCCTCATCTGCTTAATGGTATGCCGAGTGCCTAGTTTTCGACTTCATCGTCCCAAGTCGAGTTGAATGTCTTACGAGGTTAAAATCCTCTCATGTACTTTATGAGTGGCCGATGCCCCCAAATTCATAGCTGTCATATATAACCTGCCTGTTCGGCATTTCAAGCTCAAGATAAGGGGTACCGAAGATCAAGTGATATAAAGTATGGTCGCTCCGTGCTGGCGCTCCTCCTCGCATTCTAGCAACGAGTCAATCATAGATCACATGAAGGTGGCGGGGCGGCAGGTCGCGATGCGAAATTGTGAGTGTTGGTGAGCCTCGTAGCTAGTAGATCTAAGTAGCCGAGTCATATTAAGGAACGCATGGACTTGCGAAGAACGGGCAGTGTTGTACGGCATCGTATTCGGACAAGCCTAGAGGCTCGGATTAGCATTCGGGCATATTATTCTCTAGAAACGACTATTGTGACAAATGTTCGGAAAGTCCAGGCAGGAATAATTGACGGTTCCGCATTCTTCCTTATAATCGCGAACTCGCGATGTCTGGCGAGGCGGAGGCGACGGAAATAGATAAATTCCAGTCAACGAAGTCAGAGTATGACGTGTGTTGACTAAGAGTCGAATCATGAGGCTGCTTACGGCGTTTTACCAGCGAGTGGGATGCTTTTTGCTGACAGAGCATGGAATCATATCATTTTTGCCCCAAGTATTTAAAGGTTGCGTTGGCGCATCTCCGCGGGAATCAGCATCTCCAAGGGGTGGCAAGCTTAGACCTCGGTCAGCAATTTTACTTGTATTCCTTTGGAGGAACAGCATGGAGGAATAGTAAAAATTCGATAGTGAAGAGGTTTTAGTATGTTTAACATCAATAGTTTGGTTTGACTGTAACTATATATCTAAGTCAAATTAGAATAGAATCAATAGAACCCCGGAAATGCTAAATGTTTTGCATAGCCGTTTACACCCGAGCGGGCATGGCCATAGGCGCATTGACAAGTAATAATGCCGATATTTGCAACACCTCAATGCAGCCAACTCGCAACCCGACTCGTCCGCAGACATCATCCATGCAGCGGAGATGCCATCGTCAAGCATAAGCCGAGACAGGTCGGAATTTGATTGGAAATCAAGTGCACCTCGTGATCTCATCGGACACCGGTGAAGATGGAATATTCTGAGCAGAGCGCTCCACATGCAAGAATCAGATATAACACTCTGGCATCTCTTGTCGTTATTTCCATCACCAACCTTCAAAGTTCGAATCATCACTCTACTACTAAGCAACAAATTACGCAGTACAACACTTCAAAAACATCTCAACAATGGCTTCTGACGCCCCAAGCTTCCCTTTCCAGCGCGCCTCTGGTCCCGAGCCACCAGCCGAGTTCGCCAAACTTCGAGCCACAAATCCCGTTTCCCAAGTCAAACTTTTTGACGGCACTCTTGCCTGGCTTGTTACCAAGCACAAAGACGTCTGCTTCGTCGCTACATCCGACAAGCTCTCCAAGGTATGATCTGATCCTGTAGCGATGTTCACTCTCTAACCCTTTTCAAGGTCCGTACTCGCCAAGGTTTCCCTGAACTTAGTGCCGGCGGAAAGGAAGCAGCCAAGGCAAAGCCGACATTTGTGGACATGGATCCCCCGGAGCACATGCATCAGAGGTAAGCACCTTAATATCCTTGCATGTCTGAATGGACAGGGCTGACGTAGGATGTAGGAGCATGGTGGAGCCGCTTTTTACCCTGGAAGCGGTTAAGAATTTGAAACCCTACATTCAGAAAACAGTCGATGATCTTCTAGACCAGATGAAGCAGAAGGGATGTGCTAATGGCCCAGTCGACCTCGTTAAGGAGTTTGCTCTCCCTGTTCCCTCTTATGTAAGTCGAGGGCAGACTGGTTCTTGGATGATCATATCTCACATTATTCTAGATCATCTACACAATTCTTGGAGTTCCGTTCCACGATCTCGAGTACCTTACTCACCAGAATGCTATCCGCACAAACGGCAGCGCTACTGCCCGAGAGGCGTCGGCCGCCAGCCAGTACGGTCATTAGAGAGCCAGCAGAATACAAACATGCCTGACAATCAATAGGGAACTACTTGAATACCTCGCCAAGCTGGTCGAACAGCGTCTTGAAGAGCCGAAAGACGACCTCATCAGCAAGCTCTGCACTGAACAAGTCAAGCCTGGAAACATCGAGAAGGCCGATGCTGTCCAGATTGCCTTTCTGCTCCTTGTCGCTGGCAACGCCACTATGGTCAACATGATTGCACTTGTATGTCCTTTCCTGTCGGTATCATTAGGCTTTTGACTAACACGATCTAGGGCGTCGCAACTCTGGCCCAGCACCCCGATCAGCTTGCACAGCTTCAAGCGGATCCATCTCTCGCACGACAGTTCGTTGAGGAGCTCTGTCGCTACCACACCGCATCTGCCCTCGCCATCAAGCGAACTGCTAAGGAAGATGTCATGATTGGCGGCAAGGCAAGTCTAAACTCATGTTGTCTAATGAATTCGAGTTAACTGACGGCATGTTAGCTCATCAAAGCGAACGAAGGTATCATTGCATCCAACCAGTCAGCCAACAGAGATGAAGAGGTTTTTGAAAATCCCGACGAGTTCAACATGAATCGAAAGTGGCCTGCTCAAGACCCTCTTGGTTTCGGTTTCGGTGATCACCGATGCATCGCTGAGCATCTTGCCAAGACTGAGCTTACAACCGTGTTCTGTAAGTATACAAAACCCTCACGTCTATTGCACCTTCGAACTGACGTGCTGTAGCAACGCTCTACCAGAAACTACCTAGCCTCAAGATCGCTGTGCCATTGGAGGAGATTCACTATACGCCACTTCACAAGGATGTGGGAATTGTAGATCTGCCAGTCACGTTCTAAGCCTTCGCAGTTGTCGTATCCTTATTTCGTTAGGCGAGGAGGACTATAATGAAACATCTCAACTCAAAACATATCTAGCTGAGAATCAGGGAAAATAATTTAGCATATTCTGTTAAATCATATTAAACTCTGCACCACTCTATGTGGGAAAGCTACATAGGGTCATATATCAAAGTATTAATTAAGTAATTACATCTAGATCTAGTAATCCTAACACGCCAACTATTTAGGCACTGTCCTTAAAGGTCCTCTCACTATCCGCATCTCCCACGACCACCGTGGTCTCAACAGTCTTGGTAATACCATGAGGTTCCGGGAAAGTCGCTAAGTGAATCTGTGATCCATTGGCATTCTCGTCGTTCTCTTGATCCCTGCTCTTTCGGGCCAAGTTCAACATATTACTTCCGCGGCCCGGTACAGGTGGCCTGCTGCTCACGACGACATGAGACGTGGCACCATAGTTTAGGGACTTGGATCGACTACTAGAGTACCATCCTTCTCCTTGACCGCGTGAGCTTGATCTGACGACTTTGGAGATCAGGTTGGCCATGAGCAGTTCAATGTAGAGCTTGACGATATATGCTAGAGGGGCGAACTGAACATATCTAGCCACGTGTTAGCTTAGCAAGGTCAGGTCTGGCGGTGGGCGGCCTACAGATAAGGGTTTGGCAGACTGAGGAAGCCTAGTAGAAGTATATCCATGGATGTTGAGATAAAGACCATGCCAACGTTGAAGTTGAACAACCTCCAGTACTTATTAAGACCATCTGCAATTAGGCGATAGCGCACCAAGTACAAGAAGTACAGATTAAGCGCCAGATCTGTGAGGAGAAAAAACGACTTCTCACACTTCTCAAATACCATGTTGACGAACTTTTGCGAATCTGTAGCCCCTTTGAGATGTGCAACGGTGAAGATGTAGCTGACGGCGACGTTGATGAAAAGAATGCTGATCACGAGTCCCCATTTCAAGTGTCTCGCTCGTCTCCTGTTGGTCATGATCAATGATACTCGGTTGGCGATAATCTGAGGGAGGAGCTGCGTCTGGATCGACCATAGGAATACTGTGGCCAGGAGAAAGCCGAGGCTGTTGAAGGTGATAAGCAAGAGAAGACGCGATAGATCACAAAGGAACTCACTCTCCGGGGATGATACCATTGAGGTAAAGGAATGTAATGAGGGCAAAGGTGAAATTGACCACTGCCTCGGTCCAAATCATATACAGGTAGGCATTGTGAAGGCTGTGCGTACGTTTGTATATGGCTGTCGTCTGTGATACAGCCTTTGCAAATGTGAAGACAAAGACGCCAAGGAACAAGCCATAGTAAACTGATGCCAAATCGAACATGCTGGGTGGAAAGAGCGAGAAAACCGAGAAATAGCAGAAGAATACGAAAACCTGAAGATGAGAGGTGAACAGAGCTATATACAGTCACGTCTCCTCAGAGAACAGACTATGCACATAATGCATAATGCATTAATCCTAGCAAGATTGACTTTGCTCATGCTAATACGACCTTTACAGCAAAATTCAGCTGTTCTGGACTGACTCGGTAGATAATGATTGTCACCGCTAAAGAGCGTGCTAGATTCATTCACTAGCCCAGACCAAACGGTGGCTTGAAGATCCACGGGCGCTACCCCCCAGAATAGGAAGTCCCTAATAGCAATCCCGGTGAAGTGTCATAGAATTAACTTTACCAAGCAATGCATGGACCATCACGAACCCCAGATTGCCCAACAAGTGGATGCCATCGGTAATCTCTGTCGTAAGACATGTTCAAGGATTGGAAGGATTTAGGTTTATTCCCTGTTTCCCCGGCAGTAGAAAAACGATATATAAGAACTGACAAAGATGAACTACTTGGGAAAGATCAGCGCTAGTGTTGGACAGTTTAGCCTACGCTCAAATTAAAATCTATCTCGTATTCTGAATCTCCCAGTATCATGCATCCCGTACTATAATTCAACGTTGCATTTCGGTGGCTTAAATTGAGACGCCACCTTTGGGCTGCTATTATTGCCCAGCTCAACACTGAGGAAGCCTCGGCGCATAGGCATCTCCTGAAACCCCCGGTCGAGCCAGCACCACGCTAACACAAATTCCAAAACTAGAGTCAAGACGAAGCAAAGATAGGGCTGTCCATGCAACAACCCTCATCCTTGTTGCATCGCGCCGGAAAAGCTTTTGTTTGATGAAACTATCGATCTAGATCACAAAGCATCGCTTTTTCCCGGGGGTCATTACAAACACATGCACGATCTTTTTCCATAGCCGATTGTTCATGAATTCGATCCCAAGCCAGATATTGTTGTTACCTCAGCTTGTACTTGTGAATAATGGAATGATTATCATCATTACGGTATCGCTACGTTTCCAGTCTTTGAGAAGTTGGCCCGTCAACTAAGCGAGAAAGCCTCTAAAACACTCATCACAACTGCCGGTGCAAATGATACATGCCACTCGGCACGGCGACTAATAAAGCAACGATCTTTTGTCGCGTATGTGCCTTACGGTTCAACTGGTGCCATACGGCATGTGAAGGTGCCGTCTCGCAAGCTTGTCTTAATCAATAGCGTTGTCGATCCTCCCAACCAGCTCAGGGGTTGGTGTTTCGTCCGAGCGCGCCCTACTGACCTACAGCTTGCACCAGAACCATCACAGTCACCAAATTAGAGTTTTAGGCTTTTAGGCAGACAGAATCAGCACAACCTAGTCACTGTTTTGGCGCTACACTACCTACTACCAAGAGATTCAATGCTACAGTACAATACCCCCTTATCGGTAACGAAAGTACTCAATCTTTCAGACATCGAGAATCTGAACATAATGCATGCTGACATTAGCGTAAATACAAACCCATGGCTTCATATACTTTTCGAGAAGCTCATGGCCTCATGAAAGCCCGCTGACTTTCTACACGATTACCCTTCTCTCTCGGTCTCTATATGTAATTTTGCCTCATATTGTTCTCGCCTCGACTTCTTCTTGCACTACCCTTTGAGTACATCATATTGTAGGAAAATCAAGTGATATATCTCGGGAAATTTTATTGCTTTGCTTCCAGGTAAAACCCTCTTATTTTGAGACACTGCCACCAAAGCCACGATAGCGCCTCACTTGACGTGGAGTCCACCAAGCCAAAGTTAGCGATTTACACCAGATATGCATCTACAAGAGTAGATCGCCAAGATGCCTCTTGCGTCACTGTCGCGAATGTCATCTCTTGAATCACCAATCCTGTCAAATCATTCCTTCGATCAACATCAACCAATCTAACACCCTGTCCCAAAGCTTCCTGAGCAAATCACATCAATTTACTTAACATGGAGTCGGAAATTACCACCACGACCGTAGTCTCGGCACTTCCCCTCCTCTTCGGAGTGACTGGCACCAGCGTTGGAATCTACAGTTTCGTATCACCCTACAACGCTATGCGCCTCTTCGGCCTTCATATCCCAGCTTCTGAAAAGACCACTTCCTCTCAATCGGAAGCTTTCCAGAAATCTCTCATCTACGCCTCTGGTCTACGAAACATTGGCACGGGTCTCAGCACGCTTGGTCTCTATGCATTCTGGCAATTCTCACCGATCTGTCAGGTCAGCCCGCTAGCTGCGGCGATTACCAGAAAGTGCATGGGAATTTGCTTCATGTTTGGTACGGTTGTTGGAGTTGGTGATGCTGTTATTGTGCGGCAATTTGCGAATAAGGAGTATGTTCAAGGAGAGGTGGAGGAGAAGGCTGCTAATGCGAGCATCAGTCATGGTGTGACGGCGGTAGTCATTCTGGCAACTGGTCTCTTTTTATATTTGTAAGATCTTGGGATTTCCTGCCGTGTTCTGGGTTCATGCGGTACTGGGACTAGGATTTCATACTTTGCTTATGTACAATATCTCGACTCATGATTCATTTATTCGCGTGGCATCTCACGATAGCGCATCTTAGGATGAAAATTGAATACTTTCCTTTGCTGAGTTGCTATAAAACCAACCTTCCCTTCTACTATCTGTACAAACATCTCCTCTCATCGGCAACTTCATCAGCTATCAGACAAGATGTCGAACCACCGGCAGGCCAATCACTGTTTATGATTCGAACCACTTGTGTCACCGGTATCATGAATAGCATTTGGGATAGCCCGTTTGACACCTTCAGGCAAGTTCTCCTGGAGCTTTCGCGGTAACATGGAAGCTTCATTACTGCCCTTCGCATATGAGATACCAGTGGATGAGGCGGGCGTGGAGTCAGTGGGGTGAACCTGAAATGTTAGATAAGTATCACGGTCTATCACTAGCGGTTACTTACAGATTCAGGAAGAGCCTCCTCGACACCTTTGGGTATTTGTCGTTGAATGCCTTCGGAGATCTTCGAGGGGGCCGTGGCGTGGGACATTCCCTGGCCACGCTCATTTTGTGCAAATCCAGACATGGTTGATATTGGTGATATTGAATAGAGATAATAAATTATTAATGATTTGTTGGCAGGCAAAGGTGGAAGAATATCTTGGCGCGTTGGGATTCAGTTTTAAGTTCAGGTGTGAAGGTACAGGTCGGTTTATCACGTCATGGATGTTTCACGTAATGATGGTGTTAAGAATGTCGATAATAAAATAATCATTATTGTATTGCAGCTTTTAAATTGCCTTTCGTTCTGATTGCTGTTAATAATAATGTCTAAACTCATCAATGTCATGACTTCGCATCTATGACGTAGCACTTCCATGCTTCCCCACCACGAAGCCATACAAGATAAGCATTCGTCGATCAAAAACTGGGCAATTGATGCGCAATTAATCCTTAAATCCTCCGGGTATTTCGGGATTATTCAGGCGTCATGAGAAAGTGTGTTGTACCGTGGTGAGGTGTCTGGGTGTGAAAGACCAAAATGGGTCAGACATTACCAATTGAGCTTAGAACTTGCCGATGGGCGTAAAACAAATTGGCGACAAAGCCTTCGGGCGCTGGAGTCAAACTGCATAATTAATACTTCATATTAGTCTTTGGAAATCAATAGCGCTGTTTTGAGTAATTAATTGACAGGAAACATCAGAATATAAACAGAATTTCCTTAAATATTCGTTGTTGTAGGGTATGTGCGTTGATGAATACGATGAGGATGTTGACAAAATTAAAGTCCCAAATAAGGATATGTTCATCTCGCTTTTGCACCTGAGATATGCGGTGTGAAGCTAGCGCTCTATCGTTGATTTGTCAAATTTCTGTCATGCCTTGGTCGAAATGTCCCCACCGAGCCTTCCTCGCAAGCAGATAGGCACGTGATTTGGCGTCACCTGTAACTCAGCACGCGTCCACTCAAGCTGCTCTGGAGCTTGTCGTCACCAACTGCCGAAGAATTATTACAGCATTTTCAATTGCCATCTACCAGTCTTATCACACGCGATAGTATTCCAGAAGTTACAGTATTATCCTCCATTCGGCGGTCTGACGGTCTGATGACAAAATGGTAATTTCCGACGACGATTTCGACTCTGGTGACGCTCTCTTTGACGACATTGATGAAGATGATCTCATCTTTGATGCCCTCGAGGAAGCCGGAGTGATGGGAAATGTGCAAAAGAAGCATAGCAGAGGTAAAGAGAACGACTCTCGAGATCTGGCCCCTGCCAAAAAAGCACGACATGGTTCTATCAGTCTTACGGAAAATGCTTCCAACGGGCAACTCGGCGAAACACAACGCATTCAGCTCGCGCGAAAGCTATTGGCAGACAAATTTGGCTACAAATCATTTCGGCATGAACAAGAGGCTGCCATTTCCAGGCTACTCAACGGAGACAATGCACTGGTTGTCTTTCCAACTGGTGCGGGAAAGTCACTTTGCTACCAGGTACGCTCCCCTCAGCATCATCAGTGAACAACTTGGACTAATTCAGTATCCTAGATCCCCGCCATTGCCTTCCCGGAAGTGGACCTTCAGACAAAAGAGAGACAGGTCAACAACTCTGGTATTACCATCGTCGTTTCGCCTCTGATTGCTTTGATGAAGGACCAAGTCGATGCGCTCAAGCGGAGAGGCATCGCAGCGGAGTGCATGGACTCGACAAAGACTTGGGATGAAATGCAAAAGATCAACAAGGATCTCCGGGAGGGCCAACTACGCCTGCTGTACTGTGCTCCTGAGCGCCTCAACAATGAAGGGTTCGTTCAGACGATGAAGCGAGTTAAGGGCGGAGTCAGAATGGTTGGCGTGGATGAAGCTCATTGCATCTCAGAGGTACGTCTTCTCGCTGACTTTTGGAATTTCACTGACTTCTCTCTAGTGGGGACATTCATTTCGTCCCGATTACCTCAAAGGTTTCCATCCATTGCACTAACCTAACGCCTCACGCTGACTCAAGACAGTTGCCCGCTTTGTTCAGGAGATCAAGGCCGAGCGTGTCATCTGCTTGACGGCCACCGCTACGCCACCTGTCATCAAGGACATCTGCCAAGCGTTCGACATTTCAAATGAGGGCGTTTTCAGGACATCTGTGTATCGTCCCAAGTAAGGTTCCTGTTCAAACATTCTGAGTGTTTCGCTGACCACTACCAGTCTGCGACTCGAAGCTGAAGCGGTCAAAGCCAAGGACGACAAGTATGAACTTTTGTACAAGTTCCTGAAAACGCACCCTGGCTCGACTCTCATCTACACCACTCTTCAAAAGGTTGCTCAGCCCCGTTCTCTCGTAATGTCTCAGTGCTGATCTTGGCGCAGCAAGCTGAAGATCTGGCAGCACATCTCACTGAGAAGGGGTTTCCTGCTGCCCACTTCCATGCCGGCATGAAATTCGAGGAGAAGAGACTTATCCAAGACGATTTCATGTCTTCCAAGATCCAAACAGTAGGTTTGCCTGGACCCAAGCACGACTGGTATTGACAAATGTCCAGGTGGTTGCAACCATCGCGTTCGGCATGGGTATCGACAAGTCAGGTAGGTTCACACGGTAGTCACTTTGACTAAAAGGCTGACATGTGCAGACATTCGCAACATCGTCCATTGGGACATCCCGAGTACCGTCGAAGAATACTGTCAGCAAGTCGGCCGTGCCGGTCGTGACGGCAAACAAAGCTACTGCATGCTCTACCTCTGCCGCGAAGACTTTTGGATCAAAGAAAACTTTGCACGCGGGGACCTACCGTCTCGAAATTCGTTGCGCAACCTCCTCAAGGAAATATTCGATGGAGAGGTCGTCGAACTGCCTCGGGGCGAGACGTTCAAAGTCAGCCACTACAGCCAGTCATCGCAGTTCGACATTCGCATGAGTCCCCTGAGCGTCATCTATGCAGCGCTGGAGCTGAAATTCAACCTCATCCGCGCTACAACCCCAGAGTACAGCTCGTACAAGTTTGAAGCAACTGGACAATACTACCCCCGCCTCAAAGGCATGAACACGCCAGAGAGCAAGGCTATCTTGAAGCACGCCAAGAAGGCCAAGAAGTTCCATTCCATTGATCCAACAAAGGTCGCGAACGAAGAGGGTTTGCGACGCAACGAAATCATCAGCCTTCTCAATGATCTCAACAACAGTGGCGCTATCATTCTCACCGTCGGAGGAGTTGAGCAGAAGTATAAAGTCATGGATAAGCTACCCAAGACAGACACGGCAATCGACGATCTCACAGACAAGCTCTACGATGACCTTAAGAGGCGCGAGAAGCAGGCTCTTGATAGACTCAAAGATGTCATCAATCTCGTCACTGCCTCGAAGTGTTTTGGTCTTTCCATCGCCCAGCACTTTGGCATGGATCTTCCAGAGAACAAGAAGCAGTGCGGACACTGCACATTCTGTCTCAAGGGTGCAGCTGTGAAGCTTCCTCCCTCCTCGCCCAAGCAAGTCGACAGGGCAGCGATCAACAAGGTGTTGATAACGACAGACATCCGTGATGATGCGCGTTTCCTGGCGAGGATTGCGTTTGGTATCAAGAGCCCTCGGGTTGGGAAGTTGAAGCTGGATAAGTCGCCGGCATTTATGTCAATGGCAGATCACGATTTTGATGTGAGTGGATTGATGTATTCCAGGAATTGTGCTGACTGTCGCAGGCGATTTTGAGAGAGTTTAAAAAGGCGTGTCACGAGAAAGATGATTGATCTGTACGCGATACTGTTCTGTTGAGTCTACAATCTGCAAGGAATTAAAAGGCGCTATCTGGGAGGATTATTGTGATTGGCGTTCGCTGGAGTCAATTGTGTGACGCCCTGGGCGATGTCGGGAATATTTCTGATGACAAAATGGAGTTTTGAAGGGTTACGTTGCGAATATGGAATGTATCTCCGGTCGTTGACATGAATGAAGTCGCATGTGTATCAACAAGATCGGATTCGTATCACGCATGAATGCGAATACAACAGCATGTTTCGGGAACCTTAGCAGATGGGTCTCAAGTGGAAATGACACGCGTCAGGACAAACGAACGAATCAACACGTGACCATTTCCAATGCCCGGAGCAAATCCGAGAACAAGTGTCGCTTTGGCCGTTTTACGTCGCGCGATCGATTTAGCTTATGGAAGTGCGTTGATGGTCCGTCCATCTTAGCCCTGTTTGTGGACTGTTTGACCATATTCTCAGCAGGGCTGACATGGTCTCTGCACCTGATGAAATGAGATGAGCAATGCAAGGGTGCATTGTTCATGGTGCGATATTGGCAGGGACTTCGTGTAGCAGACCAAACACGCACTCATCAGATGTGAAACGGACAGACCGATAATTAGCTGGCATTTTCCTTCAAGAAAAAGGTCTCTGTTGTGCGTTATTTTCCATCCCGTGTCAAAAGTCAAGTCACTGCGGCGTCGCCTAAAAAAACATCAAAACGCTCCGAATTGCCGGAATGGCGTCATGAAGGCAGATGATGTCTGTGAGCATTTGACCAGAGTCAAACGACCTGAGAAATTGGGTGCAGTTACATTCGGTTTGCTTGTGTCTTTGTTTTTTTCCTTGTTTGAGGTTTCTTTTTATTCTCTTTTTGGGACCTGGTTGTTTATGCGGAATTCGTTAAATGCAGGGGAAAAAACAGGAAAATTGATGGCGTCAGTGCACTAAAAAGATGACAGGGGGAGGCTATAGCGGTTTTGGTGTAGCCCATCTCAACGAACACACATTAAAAACAACGTCAAGGGCAGATGTAAAGGGAAGGGCCAAGCTCGGGGGAACGGACGGGGAAAGTTAACGTTAATTCAATCTATCTCGAACTGGATCTGGGCCCGACCTTTTGAGTTTTGCTACTTGTCTTTTTTCTATTTTTATGAGAGATACAGATACGAGTAACATGCATGCTCCCTGCTTTCCGTGGGGTACTGTGCTGTGCTGTTCTATACTGTATGTCCCCGTACTGTAGCGTGCTGTACCTACATTGGACGGACCTTCAGGTGGGGCGGGTCATGTCTCTACATGTAACGCTCCCAAGCCATGCCTAAAATTAACAAAAACGCCTTTTTTTTTCGTTGACGTAACGGCCCGTTAGTAGTAAAAATGGTAAGCCACGATCAAACTCTGTCAGCAACAAAAGACTTTTTTTTTTCTTCAAAGAAAACAGATGAGAAGTAGTAAAGCATTGTGTGTTATTGCCCCCTCAATATGGGTACACGCAGCAAGAATTGCGTGTATACGAGGCTTGTGCTCATGTGTCACGCCTCCAAAAATAGCATCTTTTCTCTTCTGATTCCTTTTTGGCTGACAGGATTCAGCATGATGGGAAGAATATACGTCACAGACCAGCGGCATCAACCAACCACTTTTCGAAATGCTGGCATATTATGGAGACACTAGTTACGCGGCGAGTCGATCTCTTAACCTAACAAGGATATTCTTTGGTTTTCTTCTCACTGTGTTTTCTAAGCTTCACAAAGCAAGACTGTACCTGTACTGTATGTAGCACGCCCCCTCCAGCGAAGCTCTGTCCAATTTTTCTTCACCTGATTTTTCCCTTTCTCTCTCCCCTTCTTCTCTCTTTGTGTTTATTCACAGAAATATCCTCTCGTTTTTTGTACCTCGTAACAATAACCCAAGCTGGCATCCTAAACAAAAGAGGGTTTCTTCCATCGCATCGTAATAACTTTTTTTTTTCTTTCTTACCGTCCCTCGTTTAATTCCCGTTTTTGGCGCCGCATTGCATCACAGCCCGGCACTTCCGATAGCGAGCTCATCTTATCGCATGTCATAATCGGCAGATACCTGGACATTTTTATAGAAGACAAAGACACGATATCACCGTCGCACAGAATAGCTCTTGCTTGAGTCGCATTTTTTTTTTTTTTTTTGGAACTTTTTTTGAACTGCGGGCAGAGAGGAAGAGCGCAATCATGGTTTTTAACCCGCAAGGCCAAGGGAACGGCCCAAACTATGATGCGCCGCGCGAAATGCAAGATTTACCCGCTGGCCAAGCTGTAAGTTAGCTCTTCCAACGCCTACACGATTACACCAGCAACTTCTAATCTTGTGCTTCTCTGCAGTACCACTTTCGCGAATCTGATGATGCTACCACCGCTCACGTTTCCCCCGTGAGCAGTCCCTACGAACCAGACTACGAACAATTGTCTCCCCCTCCTCCCCTCGGCGTCCAACGACCCGTCCCCGAGCAGAACGAGTCGAGCCGCGATCTTTTACACAGTTCGTATCAAGGCAGCCACAACAGTTTTGACGGCCATAGCTACGGTCAAAATAGCTATGGTCACAATAGCTATGGACCTGGTGCATTTGGGCATTATCCTGCTGACCAGCACGGTCGCATGCCGGGTTCGCCGGGCTACGAATACCCAGAACCAGAGTACGATGTTGAAGCTTCACGCCTGGCCGAGTCTCGTCTCTCCGTCATGCATCGCACGCCTACGATGCAAGAATGGGGTCAGAATGGCGAGACTCTTTCGGTTCCAGCAGACTTTGTTCACGGACGTCCTGACTCAACGTATCAAGAATTCGACGTCGATGAGAGCTGGATGATGCGACAGCAGCAGTACCAACTCGCAGGTGGTCTCGGTCGCTCAAAGACCCGTAAAGTCAAGCTCGTTCAGGGCTCCGTTCTCAGCATCGACTACCCCGTCCCCAGCGCCATCAAAAACGCCATCGAGCCGCGATACCGCAGCGGTCCTGGAAGCATGGAGGAAGAATTCACAAAGATGCGCTACACAGCCGCTACATGTGATCCCAACGATTTCACACTGCGAAACGGCTTCAACCTTCGTCCAAAGATGTACAACCGTCATACAGAACTCCTCATTGCTATCACCTATTACAACGAGGACAAGGTGCTACTTGCGCGAACCCTCCACGGAACGATGCAGAACATTCGGGACATTGTGAACCTCAAGCGCTCCAAGTTCTGGAACAAGGGCGGTCCCGCTTGGCAAAAGATTGTCGTGTGTCTCGTCTTTGATGGTATCGACAAGGTCGACAAGAACGTTTTCGACGTCCTCGCAACAATTGGTATCTATCAAGATGGCGTTCTCAAAAAGGATGTCAACGGCAAAGAAACCGTCGCCCATATTTTCGAGTACACGAGTCAAATCTCGGTCACGCCCGACCAACAACTCGTCCGTCCCGATCCCAACAAGCCGCATCGCAATCTGCCGCCCGTCCAGTTCATTTTCTGTCTCAAGCAAAAGAACAGCAAGAAGATCAATTCGCACCGCTGGCTCTTCAATGCCTTTGGTCGCATTCTCAACCCAGAGGTCGCCATCCTCATCGACGCCGGAACGAAGCCTGGCCCACGCGCCCTGTTGTCCCTCTGGGAAGGTTTCTACAACGATCGCGATCTCGGCGGCGCCTGTGGAGAGATCCACGTCATGCTGGGTAAAGGCGGAAAGATGCTTCTCAACCCACTCGTCGCAGTTCAAAACTTTGAGTACAAGATCTCCAACGTCCTCGATAAACCCCTCGAAAGTGCCTTTGGATACGTTAGTGTTTTGCCAGGTGCTTTCTCGGCGTATCGCTTCCGCGCTATCATGGGTAGACCGCTGGAGCAGTACTTTCATGGCGACCACACGCTCTCCAAGTCACTTGGCAAGAAGGGTATTGACGGCATGAACATCTTCAAGAAGAACATGTTCCTTGCCGAGGATCGAATTCTCTGCTTCGAGTTAGTCGCCAAGGCCAGTCAAAAGTGGCATCTCAGCTACATCAAGGCCTCCAAGGGCGAGACCGATGTTCCTGAAGGCGCTGCTGAGTTTATCGGCCAGCGACGCCGATGGCTTAATGGATCTTTCGCCATGTCGCTTTATTCGCTTATGCACTTTGGTCGAATGTATGGATCCGGGCATAACCTCGTTCGACTGTTTTTCCTGCACATTCAGTTTGTGTACAACTTGCTCAACGTGCTGTTCTCTTGGTTCTCGCTCGCGGCTTTCTACCTCACCACCACCATCATTATGAAGCTTGTCGGAACGCCCCAGGTTCTTTCCGGATACCATGGATGGCCTTTTGGCGATACAGCCACGCCGATTGTCAACGTCCTGGTCAAATACATCTACATCGCCTTCCTCGTCCTTCAGTTCGTCCTCGCTCTCGGAAACAGACCCAAGGGTGCGCAGTACACCTACGTCCTCTCCTTCATGGTCTTTGGTCTAATCCAACTGTATCTTCTCGTTTTGACCGGTTATCTCGTTTACCGAGCATTCACTGGAACGCCAATTGAGGAGCAGATCTCCTTCGAGTCCGGCCAAGCCTTCTTTAATAGTTTTTTCGGAGGCGACACCGGCGTCGCAGGTCTGATCATCATCGCCCTCATCACCATTTACGGTCTCAACTACATCGCGTCCTTCCTGTATCTCGATCCATGGCACATGTTCCACTCTTTCCCTCAATATCTCGTCCTCATGTCAACCTACATCAACATCCTGATGGTCTACGCCTTCAACAACTGGCACGATGTGTCCTGGGGAACAAAGGGTTCTGATACCGCTGAAGCTCTACCCTCAGCCATGATCGTCAAGGATGAAAAGGGCAAAGAAGCCGTCGTCGAAGAAGTTGAGCAGGAACAGGAAGATATCGACAGCAAGTTTGAGAAGGTCGTCTGGCGAGCCCTCGCACCCATGAGCGAAATGACGGAAGAAAAGCCCGAAAAGAAGGACGTCGAGGATTCATACAAGTCTTTCCGAACAGGTCTCGTTATTCTCTGGCTTCTCTGCAACATTGTTCTCATCGTCTTTGTAACAACAGACGACTTTATCACTCTCGGCGTCTCAGTAAGTCACCCACTCTCTCCTCTCCCGTCTACAGTATACTAATCCCCTCCTAGAAAGCAGCAGACGTCCGCACACCCATGTATTTCCGCTTCCTTCTCTACTCGACAGCTGTGCTGTCTCTTGTTCGCTTCTTTGGCTTCCTCTGGTTCATTGGACGAACCGGCATCATGTGCTGCATTGCAAGGCGATAAACTGGGAGCGTTTTGTCAGTTGGAATGTCTTAATGAACTACATATCTTGGGATTACAGGGGAAAATTTTGGTGTGATACATATTTTTTTTAGTTCTTTTGGATTGATTGATGGGTTTTGAGTTAATAGTGGCATGCAACGACTATTTACTTACATCGGCGTTGCGAACCAGGTAGATTGTTTTCGGATTCTTAATCTAATCCATATTTTACTTTTATCTGTTGATTACGTCTTTTCGTGAAAGGTGATGCCAACATGGCTCTTGTTACGTGAGGAACGGTCTGAGCCCTCCAACCTTCATTAGGTGGTCATAGATCGAACATGGACTCAACCATGAAGCGCGCCTTGAGAACTCCAACTCTTCCACGGTGAAAATGGCCAAGAATGGACCACCTTCTATGGTCTACCAGACGACTGTACGCAAAGCCTAAATCGTTCTCTACCTTCGGAAAGGATCTGTATCGACATTTATAGCCTGGACTTCCGCATCAGCTTATTCTCAGCCTCCTTTCTCTTTCGTTTCCAGCTCTCCAACCTGCGCCCAGCCGACTGTGGAACTGGAACATTTGGAAAACTGTCTAGACTAGGAACTGAAGATGAACAGAAATCTAGGAATGAAATCCGCATGTTGATGCCGGGAGTCCCCGTGAGATGTTGTTAGTGGCCAATCTAACAATTTAGTAGGGAAGTTTCCCTGCCCTGCAACACGGAAATACCTCAGAGGCACTGAAAATGATAAAAGATAAAAGAGAGATATATAATGTACTGGTAACCAAAATCGACAAGTAGTATCTAGGTAGTTTCAAAGTATATCATTCACCTACTGAGTCCAGGATTGCTAACAGCTCTGCCTCCAACTCATCCGCTTTAGCCCACTGGCCTTGGCGCCGGTAGGTAACAATCAAGGTGCCCATGGCGTTTCTACTGTCTGGATGAGCCGCGCCTAATACCTTTCGCCTGAGCATCACGAGCTCCACCTCCAACTCCTCTGCTTCGCCCCATCGCTCCTGGCTCTCATATATCCATGCCAAATTATCCATCCGCTGAAGCGTCAGCGGGTGTTCTGCGCCTAGCACCTGTTGGCTTGCATTCATTGCCCTTGTGCCCACATCTTCTGCCTCATGAAAGCGACGTAGCGACAGATACGTCAGTGCCAGATTGGCAACGGCTGAGATTGTCTCTGGGTGGTCTGCCCCTAGTACCTGTTCTCGAAGCGTAGCCACTTCAACCTCGAGGGCCTCAGCTTCCTCTAAACGACCTTGGTCACGGCGTACCAGGGCTAGGTTTCCAACAGATGCCAGTGTGCGGGGATCCTCGAGCCCAAAGAGCTTTTTTGCTCGTCCCCATCGCCTGCAAACTCAAAGCCTCAGCTTCTTCGAGGCGTTTGAGATTCCGATAGGTTGCTGCTTGGTTGGTCATACTGATGAGCGTGTCTGGATGCTCGGGTCCATATTTCCGTAGGCTTGACTCCAGCACGAGTGCCTCAATCTGCTCCGCCCTGTCCCATTTGCCTTGAAGTCGATATGTCGATGCCAGCCCCGTCATGTTGAGTTGGGTAAACGGGCTTTCCTCACCCACGTGTGCCAGCTGGCCCTCCATCACAGAAGTACCCATTTCTTCCGCCTCTCTCCAACGCCCTTGAAGTTGGTAGGTCGTTGCCAAATTTGACATGATATACAGAGTGACTGTATGTTCTATGCCGAGGATGCTTAAGCAGGCTGTCTTTGCCTCAGTCGCCATCTTCTCAGCATCCTCCAGTCGCCTCTGGCTGTTGTACGCCTTGACCAAGTTCCCCATACTTACTAATACTATAGGCGACTTGTCCCCATAAACCATCCTGCTTAACTTCAGCACCTGTTCTCCAACGCTTACAGCCTCTTCCCATTTTCCCTGTGCTCGGTATGTTGATGCCAGATTTTCCATGCTGGTCATGGTAGCAAAGTGCTTCTCTTCAAACGTCTTCCTGCTTACCTGCACCACACTTAACCCTAAGTCTTGCGCCTCTGCCTATCTTCCCCTATCCCGATAGATCGACGCCAGTAGATCCTTAGCATTTAGCGTCGCTGGGTGCTCTAAGCCCAGTGTCTCCTCCCTCTTCTGCATGACATCAAAGGCCAACTCCTCCGCCTGATCCTGTTGGCCTTCGATTCAATCACTTGTCACAGTCACTAGAGCCCACTCATCTAAATATCTTACATAATTGACATTTAGCTCTTGAGCCAATGCCTGTGAAACAGAGTATTTAGTCAAGGTACATTGACAAGGGGGACCTCGCGGCTCTGTTGACACGCCTGTTTTCTAGTAACTTCACAGTCAAGGTAAGTCAGATCTTACAATGTCACTGGTTGAAAGCTTAAATCTGACCCCGCTAGGTGACAGAAGACAACTACATCCTTACTGTTCCTCGGACGCTAACTGACGTGCGTCTAACACTGCTTATCGCCACATGTTGTCGGCAGACATTGACCCGCAGGCCGAAACTTCTTCCATTACAAAGTCGCAGGAGTAGCCTCAGCTTTGAAATAGATGTCCGTGCTTGCTAAATGCTAGCTGATCTCAACATGACTGAGTTAGGCACACTGAAAGACAGGATTGATGGTCTCCGCTGTAGGAACTACCAAAGCCGATACTTTGTTCCAAGGCAAGCACTTTTGAAGGAACTGTCACAAGATGTAGTGAAGAGAGAGCCTGAAGGGACTTTTTCACTTCATCAGCTTCATGCATGAAATGTCTCAAATCGGTTTCCGCAGATGTCGGCTCATCTATGCTATACTTGTGCTGATCGACCGGGTCCATTACATGATGAATTTTATTGAAGACGATCAACTACAGCCCGATCGATTAGACCATAAACTTCCGTTCAGCTTGCAAGCCCTAGAAGGAATGACCATGAAACCGATCGACGCCACCCGGTTCCATGAGAAACAGTGGGAAGTCATTGCGCCAGTATTCAAACCGTTTGTTCTTCGAAGACATCTTGCAAACGACACTATTCTCCCGTTTCGTAGCGAAGTTAAAATAGGCCAAGGCGGTTTTGGTGACGTCTATCGTATCAGTATTGACTCGGCGCATCAAAGGTTCGATTCATCGGTTCACCAGGTTAGCAGTCTAGACTCTCCATTCATCAGTGCACCCTGACTAATAGATAGTGATCAGCTTGTACGCAAAGATCTCCAATCCCATGTCCAAGACTACGAGACTGAGCTCCAAAATCTTGCCATTCTCAAAATTACTTGAGCATCCGAACATCAGTAAGCTCTTAGGATGCTATACTTACCGTGGTGTTCATAGCTTCCTGTTCTCAGAAGCATCAGGAGGGGATTTGTACCAGTTTCTGCGCTCCCCTCAACCGAACACATTTCCCGACAGAAGCTCTTTTTTGGTGGCGCTTGCTGGTCTGGCCTCCGCTGTAGCCAATGTGCACAACTTTGTGGTTGACAAGCTTCCTTTGGCCTACATTGGGTGTCATCATGATTTGAAACCTGGCAATATCTTGGTGGAGGATCAGCGGTTCATTCTATCGGACTTTGGACTTGCGCGTTTGAAATTACCTACCGAGAGCTCAACAACACCAGCCAAGGTTCGTCACGGCCTTTCAATTGCACCCGAATGCCAGAATCTTGGTGGAAAATTCGAAAAGCACCTAGTTCATAGGTCTAGCGATGTATGGTCCCTTGGCTGTATAATGCTTGATGTCGCTACGTACATGATGCATAGGTCAGAGGGTGTGATCAGCTTCGAGGCGAAGAGAAACTTCAAAGTAGGGCCATTTGAGTATAGTTATTACCACAAAGGAACTGAGAGAAACTCGGCAGTAGATTCCTGGATTCAAGACTTAACCGCACAAGGCGGCGCGCCGGAAAAGCTTCTTCTCACCCTGATTAGCTGAATGCTACAACTCGAACCTCAACAACGTCTTGAATCGATAACCGTGGAAGGATCCATGATTTGGATCGCTCTCTTTTCACTTTCACAGACAATACTTGATCTCTTCACAACCCTTTGCAATATGCATCGGCGGCACGAGGCTGCTGTCGAGCCTTGGGTGGAGAAGATCAGGTTTGAAAGCTGGATGAAATCACTGGAGTTTCCCACTTCGGCATCTGAAAGACTCGAGATACCTACGGTTCCTCCACTTAGCTTTGATCAATTCGAAATCCTCTGCCGTCACCTAAGTACACTCTCACGTGAGATGGCAACAGTTGTATCCCAGACTGAGCAGACAAATCGGAGGGTCCTTCTGCCCTTAAGACGCCTCAACACCATACTATATGATCAACTGCCACGACAGATAAGGGGGAAAGCACTAGAAATATCTGAAATTCTTCTTCTTGAGAACGACTTGTTGGGATATGCCGAGAAGGACCATGTTGATGAGCTGAGCGGGAATTTGGCAAAGGTATCAATGCTGGCTCGAAGTAAGGATATCAGTCGAACTGCAGAGCTTCTTGTTCCGAGTAACCACATGGACATCGTTGCTCCAATAATTGACAAGAACCGCCTGGGCCACCATTGCACGGGATGGTACGAAGACAGCGACGGGCAGAAGCAAAGGGTTTTGATTGACTTCAAAGGATACGATGACATTCGTCTCCACACCAAGCTCTATACACGGATGGGCCAAGTCGCAAAGCTTTGCCAATCGGTTCAAGATTGCGAGAGCCTTGGGCTGCTCCAATGTCGCGGATTTTTCCATCACGATAAACGAGAAGCATTCGGTCTGGTCTACAACTTTCCCAAGGCCCTAGACGGAAGCACACGCGACGGCAGTGATCTAATGACACTCTATCAGTACATGAGGGATAAGAAGGTCCCAAAACCAGCACTAAAGTTTCGTTTCCAGCTGGCGTATAGGCTTGCTCAGTCTATCAGCGAAGTCCACAAGATTGGGTGGGTTCACAAAGGCCTATCTTCTTCTAACGTTATTCTATCTCAGCCCTCCAGATCAAACGCTACTCTTCAGGGCCACCAATGTCTTGTCGGATTTCGTCATAGTCGGCCCAACGAAGCCGTTAGCTTCACTGAAGGGCCACCACCTGATGAGGAAATAAAGGCATACCAACATCCCCAGTACCTAGAAGAGGACAAGAAATACTTCGTCCACTATGATTACTACAGCTTGGGGATGGTGCTTCTAGAGATCGGAATATGGTTACCTTTGAAGGACATGATTCAAAAATATCTCAGTTGGGACCCCTACCAAATTCGAGAAAAGGTCCTTCTGGACAGAGTACCCCTGTTGGGGCACTCAATGGGTGGGATCTATCAAACTATTGTTGAGACATGCTTAGGAGACAGATTGGCGGCTGTTGGAGACAAAGGAACAGAACCAAGAATTTGCAGTTCCCAGCTCCATTTTCAGGCTTATGTTTTAAATCAGCTGTTAAGACTAGCCAGCTTGGATATCTAAAAACATTTCGGGGCTGTATGATATAACAGATTTGAGACATCACTGCTTCCTGTATGTGAACTAAATAGCAGTATCTGAATGCTCTACTCTACAATCTATATCTAAAAAGCCTATGGGCTTTTGGGTATTTGAAATATTTATGAAAGCACTTCCGTGAAGGTAAGATATGCCAAGGACCGTATAGCAGCTATGATGTACCGAGACCTTGTGGGTCGGTTTCTTTGCGCTCGATGGGATTACTCTCGTCTAGTTATGCTAGTCTAGCATATGTGGATCACAGTTCCACGGATCTACCATCTTGGGTCCCAGATTGGAGTGTGGAGAGCCGTGTTACTCCCCTGGTGACCTCAGAGAATGACGCTGTCCACAATGTGCATGGCAAGCTAGGAGTCCAATCCTACATCTGATGGCCATAGATCAAACGCAGAGCTGGTCATGGAGTGTACCTTGGGATTCTTACTTGGTATATCATGTGAGCCTCAATGATTCCGTGGTCAAACCGGTCAAGCTTGAAGAGTCCGCTATGGTCTATCAAACAGTCGCATAACCCTACATCATTCTTTACGAACCGATAAGTCTCCTGCATCTATAGCTTGGGCTTCAGCTTCAGCTTCTCTTCCGCCTGTTTTCTCTTTCGTCTGAAGTTTTCCAATCTTGGTGTGACCATATTACCCCAGATAACCAACCACTGCGGATCAAAGGCTGGCAGCTTACGTCCAGAGGTCCCTTCAGCAGGCTCTCCGGCGATATTCCTCAGAAACTCGAAGAAGCCTTCGTAGTCAGGCGCAATGGAGTAGTAATCCTTTCCTCCCCTCTTTTCATTCACCCGTTGACGTTCCCATTCAAGTTGTTCAGGGATGGACGGTAGGGGTTTGGCTCGGCCAGCGAGGAAGCGAGCGATGGCTACACTTTGCCATTCATAGGCACGGAACGTGAAACCACCTCCTAGCTGTATAGTTGGGTTAGCGTACTGAAAAATCATGAGGTGAAAGAAACTTGCCATTCCGACAAAGGTCAACGTAGGATCCTCGATGTTCCACGTATGTTGATAAACACCAGGAAGGCGACGATAAGCATTTTTAACACGCTTCTGGACGGTGGGGATGAATGGGAAGCTGAATGTATAACCAGTTCCGTAGATAATATGGTCTATGTTATCAAGATATGAGCCATCGGCGAAGTGTATACGGCCAGTTTCCGAATCGAAACGTTGAATGGCTGGTTTGATAGTGATCTTGGGATGTTCGAAAGGAACCCATCCAAAAGCTGGAATGGGTTGGTCTCTGATGGAAGCAAAGACCTGCCCATCTACAACATCGAGAATCTCATGAATGATCTCTATGGAAGAGATTGAAGCTCCTACTACAATAATTCGCTGTTATCGTCAGCCTAGTTCGTCACTCGGAATGAGGGATTAGCTCACCTTGCCTCTGTACCTTGACGCTTCTCGGAAGTGTTTGCTGTGTTGAATCACGCCTGGGAATCTCTTATCGAATTCCAATATCCCTTCGACTTTGGGAAACCAAGGAACGTTGTAATGACCCGGTGCCGCAACAACAGCGTCGAAAGTTTCTCTCCACCAGTAGTTACGGCCTTTGAGATCCTTTCGAAGAGTGATGACCCATTCACCCTTCTCTTTTTCGATACGTTCAACTGTAGTGTTGAGCTCAAGTAGCTTCTCAAGACCATTACGAATAAAGATTCCCTCTATCCACTCACGGACAACCGAGTGATGTCTAAAGAGGGAATCTGGTCCATATTCATCCGAGGTCTTTTGGGAGAGTTTCTTGGGGAAGGGTTCTTGAGTGTAACTCATGATATCAGGTGCAATGTTACTATGAAGATTCTCGTGGATAGGCGTGTCTGAGAATCGATGTTGATGGTTGTTTACTGCCTCTGAGATAGGTGTTATAGCTGGTAACTGTTCGGGGACAGAAACAGCATCGTCAGCCTCTCCGGCAACCAGATTTTCCAGTGATGGGATTCCCGGAGGCAAGTGTGGTGTATGAAGCCTGCGGATACATCAGTTGTGGTCTTGTTTGTGCGCAGATAGTCTCTCACCATGTTCCTCCAACAGCAGATCTGCGATCAAATACGCGAATTATATCGAAAGCTCCCTCTTTGACTAGTGCATCGGTCGCAATGGCACCAGCTGGGCCGGCTCCAATGACGGCGGCACGTCTGATGTTCTGAGGCATCTTGCAACAAGTCTTTTCAAGATAAATGAGTAAAGTCTACCAGCTCAGAACAGTTAATGCTGGGGAAGTTGACAAACGTGGGATGAGAATAGATTTCCTTTGTATAAGCGATGATGGTTTTAAGGAAGAATCGGGGCAACAGATCCTATCGGGTTGAGGCAATTGCGCCAGATGTGACGCGATTGAGTTCATGCGCGACACTGTAGCACGCAAAATCCTTGTTCTTTTGATACTTTGGTCACAGTTGGGAAGCGGGGAAGTAATCAAGCCAATCTCATGTGTTGCCATGCCAATCTTATCAACGCCATTTGTCTTACAAGGCCAATAAGATGTTTCAATATTTCCTCTACTTGTCCAACATCATTAAAATCATTGAAGCCCTTTGAATTTGCCATGTAAAGTCCCATAATTGAGTTAGCATAACAAAGACTGGATGGCCTTGTTGCAGCTTCCGATCGGTTGCGTGATCAGGGGCCGATAGCACGCAAACTGACATCGCTGAATCCACGACACATGATTTTCGAGCGGCCTTCATTTCTCGAGAGCCTATTGCTTTGAAGTTAATGAGTACAACAAGTAGTTCGTCTTGTCAGACTTGAAAGGATGGATGGGTTGAATGGCCTGGCTTCATTTCTCTCTGCAGGCTTCATAGCGGTCGCATGCCTTCAATTTCCTCAAAGATGCAACCAACAGTATCTCTCACCGAGGTCAAATCATCCCCATGGAAAGCAATTAAATTACTTGTTACTCACCTTTTCATGCAAAGTAGTCTGCTTTTGAAGCAGTTCGTGATGTGAGCTAGCGATCTCAAAGTATTCTGTCGTATCAAATCCAGGAAAGTGAAGTTGCGAGCTCTCTGAAGCATGCCGTTTCTTTTCAATGAGAACAGGTGATTTAGAAGCTCATACGAAGAGAGTGAAAGATCGTGTAGCTTCGTATGATACTTTAAATGCATGGTATCAGGACCAAATTTCTGGGACGATGTAACATGTCTCCCAAAGATCTCGTGAGGACAAGAGAGCAATCGTTCGCGTATGGTATGATATTGTATCCATCTCGCCCTCGAGGACGCATATATGAGATATATAGCTACTAGTATCATCAATAAAGTTAAAAGACTCGGAGTTATCAATCAATAGTGGCGAATCATAGGCGAACAATGCGCCTTGATATGGACTGTGACCTCTCCAGTAGGACCAATCAACCGGCACGATACATACTGCTGTAACTAGAGAAAATATAGTCGAGAATCCGCCTTATGAACTGTATTGTTCGAGTCCTATTCCTGCCCAAACCTGCTTCATTTGGTTTCTGCGACCAGGGTACTTGTGATCTTGACAGACATCTCATTGATCAGCTTTCCTTCTTGAACCATAGACACTCAGCTTTCCGGCCTACTTGCGTACACAAACCCTCAAGCAAAACTTTACATACTCGGAATCTCAGCCAGCAGCTGTCTCCGGCTTCAAGCCCGGCGTACTAAACAAATGTTAAGTCACAAGGAAGACCTTCCCTTCTCTAGTTCTGCACCTCCATCAGAGCTTCGACTCTGGGGCGACATCCTACAACTCCAATATCATTTCTCTGTGGCGGGCATCATGTGCCAATACGGCCTTGTGACTTTTGCAGCCTTCCTGGAGGGTCCGATAGTCGGGTTCACGATGCAAATTTAAAGTTCTGTGGCGAGACATATCGGAGGTGTACGCTCAGCAACCAAGTTTTATCCCTTCACTGGTTCATAGCATTGAAATCGCAATTATAGATCACGACGAAATCGTTCTGAATTGATGATTGTATCACTGGGGGGATAGAATCGAGAGTATGATGTCAGCCAGAAGAAGTTAAAATTGGCAAGGTATCTGTTCGGTTTTCGAGTTTCCTGATCTTTAGAGAATTCAATGGTGCTTCTATTATTAACATATACGGTTTGGACCAATTATTAGGGCGGAGTAGAAGCAATTTCGCTCCAGCCATAGCAATACGATTACGCATGCCGATATGCGGTGTCTAGCAATCTCCCCTCAGGGAAAGCCATCGGCCATCAATAACCGGTTATGGCGCGCGGAATGTTCAATAGTCAAAAGCCTCCCACCAATTCATCTCAACTAGTGACGTGGAAAAGCTTGAGCAACGACGTAACAATGCTATCGGCATTACCAGCGCATTATTTGTTGACAGTTTAGCATAGTGGTGTGCAATGACAGCAGCAGACATACTACGGTAATCAGGCACAGTAGTACAACATTTCTATAGATAGTAACCTCCCAACAAGTGCTGCATTACTAGCGCTACACACAAGCATTCCAACACGAAACAAGACGGAGGGTGTAGACTGATTCGTCTATCCCGAGCCCGTGAGGGGTTATCTCGTCTCCAACTGCAAATCTCGATTTAAGCTTTCGGTGGTATCACTACCGAGTAGGCCCCAGGACATTTATGTCCGGGGTGTGTAGCACGGTCGGTCTTTGTCGATCGGTTGCCGGCTTATCACGGTATCTGGCCCGACTCTCAGCCTCACCTTGTGGTGTGAAGCCTTATCATGGTGGGAGGCAAGCTTGTTATCTTCTTCACCGAGCGTTCACCGCTTGTTTGTTCAGATCATGTCACGATGGTCAAAAGATATTTTTCTAAAGTATAGATCTCAATTTCTGTCTAAGAAATGTTGCAGGATGCAATAGTATAGCTAATTAAGCATCTGCCAAGTCATAATCTTTCGTAAATAAAACAAATGCAATCTTGTAAAAAGAGCAAAACTCGCTTTTATCTTGTAAATCCAATCATCCCATGCAATAGATGTTCATGTCTCAAATCTAAACAACAATGGCCTTGTGAGCGGGTCGGTAGTCAACACCCGATGAGTAGTTGACCTTGCCTGCGACCTTTGTGTTGATGGTGGTCTCGGGAGCCTCCTGCTGAGCGGGCCAGATCTCGTGGCCAGCCTCTTGCTCCTTCTTGTGGTGGTTCTGGAGCTGCTCTCGAATGCTCTGCTGGAAGAAGAGAGGACCCTGCTCCATCTCGGGGTGCATCTCACCGTTGATGAAGACACCGGCGTTGACGTTCTTCTGGGCGTTGGCGCAGAGGTACTTGTCCTCAGACATGACACGCTTGTAGAGCTCGGTGATGAGGTTGAAGTCCTCGTCGCTGGAGTTCTTGTTGCGGAAGAACTCGTAGCGCATGGTGGAGCGGGTAGGGCTGTGAGGAACGAAGCGCTGGATCATGAAGAAGTGAGGAGAGATGTTGGTGGAGGCATTGGGGAGGTAGTATGTGACAGCGATGCGGAATCCGCGGTCAATCTGGTCCTGTCGCTGGGCACCAAAGTGCTGGATGTAAGACTTCTGTGTCTCAACCCAGTATGAGTTGAGGTCGGCGATGGTGGGGATATCAGGGTGAGCGACCTTGCAGTGGTAGCACTCGTTGTAGTTGTCGGCAAGGATCTTCCAGTTGTACTCGCCCTCCATCTCCCAGACGTGGTCGAAGTTGTAGTCGTCAAAGTTGTAGTAAGAGAAGCGCTCATGAGTGTCGAGGTTGTCAAAGTCATCCTCCCAAGCGACCTCAGGGGTCTTAGCGCCGTCCATGTTGATCCAGATGAAGCCACGAGCATCGACCTTGACGTGGATGGGGAGAAGACCGTTCTGCTTCTGGTCAAAACCAGTGCTGGCATCACCGTGGTCACCCTGCTCAGGAGCGACAATGGGGAAGGTACCGAAGCGGGTGATGTTGTGGAAAGCGTTGATGTTGCCATCCTCGTCTTTGGCGATGACAAACTCGAAGTTGGCCATCTCATACTTGAGCCAGTCACCAGCGTTGGGGACTCTGGCCTTGTGAGTGGTGAGGAGCCACTTCTTGGAGAAGATGGCGCGCTTCTCAAGCTCGTACATCTCGACTGAGGTGTACCATGAAGCGGGAAGGGCACGAACGGCGCTCTTCTCAGGAACAGGGCAGGCAGCGGGAGCAGAGCCGCCGAAGCCAAGGTATCGTTTCAAAAATGACTGGGCCATTGTGAATGTGATTGTGTGAGAGAGAGAGAGAGAAGAGGAGGAAGTGTTGGATATCTTGATGAAGATAAGAGTGAAGAAGTGAAGACAAGAGATAAGGACTCGAATGAAGTCTTATATAAAAGTCTTGTTGGAATGGTAGAGTAGTGTTTGTTGATGGTGATAATAATCCGATTGATGATGGAACTAGACGTCTTCTAAATACTTCTTTTGCATCTGGTGCATCTGGCACATCTGAAGCTAATCCAGGGCGTGTCCATACTCTATCGCCAACAATTCAACACCCCCTTGCCACCTGATACCTAATGCCCGTCTCATCTCGATAGATTGAGTTGTTGCTCGCAATCAGGTGGCCCTCTGTTCCGGTGTTGACGACCGGTCACATGATCGGACAGGCTATCTTTGGGGCCCGGCTAGCAACATTGCACCCCCTTTGACAATCCATGTCCGGCCTCAATTAGACCCTCCAAGAGTCATAGATGATGGCCTCTAAGTTAGTCTCAGTCTCTTGATTAGGGGTCTTTGCTGTTTGTTGTCTACGCCGCTACGTTCCCCCACGTCAAACCAACCTCCGTGTCTTGGTGATGTTGCAATTAGACCGTTCCGGACCTGCAGATGCCCAGACACGGAGGAAGGATTTTGCACTGAAGATCATGAAATTATGATTTCTAGAAACCGGCAGTTCTTTATCGGAGCTTCGATGTTGATTATTTTTGGCATTTCGGTTCAACTTGCTGCTTTTTTCCCAGGTTTCTAGAAGCGCTGGACAAGGCCGAAACTGAATTCGGTGTAAGTGCCTCCGGGCACATGATCGGGGGTGACCTCACGCTGATGTCTACATTGCCTGTCCCTGATGGAATTCAAATGCCGGAGCAGTCACCGCCTGCAAGGTCATTCGGACACAGCGATTTCGTAACAACTTCCTCGATCGCTGCAACGCATTCATTCATTCAATGGAGACAGCGGAGACCATTGATTGCAATTGCTGATACATGACCGCAGAAAAACGATAACGACTCGCCTAGTCTTCAGCTAGAGAGGGATTATTTCAAGGTGAAGCAAGTTTAGGCGAGACTTGTAGAGCGTTGTAGCTGGTCTGTGCCGGCGAGTCCGGGGTATGTCTAAGCGGTTAAGTCGTATCTCTGAGCTAACCCAAGATCTAGGTCTGGACCCCCGACTCCAGAAAATGATGGACTCAAAACTCCATCACGGGAAATATTTCGTGGTAAGATCAACCGATGGCTCGTGTACGGTATTGCCGGTCAATTCTCCCCATAGAGAGTGAAGGCATGCCCAGGCGAAATGAGAATTTTGCGCTTGAGTTATCTCTTCTTCTTCGTTGAATTAATGTAAAGCGAAGAGCGACGCTATGTTAGAGGAGATTTGCGGTACGAAATGAGTGACATGGGTAAAATTGGCTATCGCGACTTCACAACTACTGCGGGAAGGTTGGGTTTAATACACGAACAGCTGACTATGGGCCTTCAGATGAGGAAGAAAAACGTAGATGAGATCGTAAGACTTTGTATGAGGATGAATTCAAAATCATTCGTTTTCTATTGAGAAGTGACATCAGAACGGTTCAAGTTGAGAGCTGTTCTCTGAATAGTTACTCGTTCTGGTTGGGAGGCCGGCATTTTCTGGGCACAGATCATGTCAAACTTGGCAATTCTTCACCTCACAAGGTTTAATGAAAGACATGATCGTACGATAGAGTTGGCAGAGTCGTATGTTATGAGGCGATAGAGACTGATTGTCATGCTGGACCAATGAATTCTCATAGCCTTGAGCCGTAACTCACTGTATATACACTTAACTTCCTATCCTGCATTGAATCTGTCTTCTTTCTCATTCAAGCATGTCGAGATAGCTTCGACAACCTCTCAGTTAACCGGTAAAGGAGCCCAAACCGTTATGCAATTCAAAGGCAAGTTTCATTTATCACAAGGGCTTACACCGATAACTTCTAATATCACAACTCATAGCGGTCAATGGACAGAACGATCATGACAATAACATTCAGAAACTACCCTACATCTCTTGGAGAGATCAATACGTTGAAGGACAACAATAAGCTCAGCCACGGATAGTGCAAGCGAGATTAGACTATAATGATCCTCGTCAACTCTTACCCTGCATCGACCATCTCGATCTAACTATCGACGCCATGTCCGTCTCCTTCCTATCTACGTAAGTTAATAGAACCCCACTAGAAAACGCAAGGAAGTGAGCGAAAAACTTGACATGGAACAAATTTTGGAACATCATCGCTTGGCTCGACGCGTCACTTGGACGATCTACGGTTAGACGCCGATGATGGATCAAGATAACACCAAGATCCTACAAAAAGACCGAAATCGGCAGGATTTACACATTTCGAGCATGATGCATGAACACGACAGCTTCTCGAAGGCATTGATGATACACGTGGGGGATGTGATGGTATGGCATGGTGGTGCCACTCCGGGGTTGTAGATATCACAAAGACGGTATCGAGGACCGCGCGTTGTGTCACATCACGATGGCCTCTATCCCCTGATATCTCAATGGTCAAATGATAGGATAAGAATGTACTAGCGATGTAGCATTGGCCATGTGTTGGTGCCTGGGCCTCCATCTGGCTTCATCACTTCTGGGGTAGGGATGACGAGTGCCGGCAGTCTATCCATCAATTCGTTGCAATGCATATATTGCCACGCCAGCAAAACCGTCGAGACCACGATGGACTTTGTGCTTTGGGCATGGGGAAGTGGACCAAACGGCATCAAGATAAGCAAGACTTGTAGCGGTATCTTGACAGATTACTAGCCTCACGGACCAACCGAGCTAAAAAAGATGGTGTGAGGCATTGGGAGCCGGGCGAAATAAGTCTTGGAGGCCCAACTAGTTTTACTTTTCCTTCGGATCTGAAAGCAGTGACCCAACCCCTTGTCCTGGTTCGATACCGATTGAGGTTGGCCGAGTGCAAATTGTGCATGAAGCTAGGCCCGAAACAAGATTAGGTTACGCGTTATCTCTAGAGGCGTGCGGAGAAACAAGAGTCAGCTAATGATATCAATGATCTCCGTGAGCCGTGGGTACCGAGTTGCAGTGCGGGGGAGGGAAACCCAAAATATGGAGATAAGACTTTTCCTATTACGGGATTTGGCTTGCAACTCGTACATGAAGGGATGGGAAGGCTGGATATAGGCGTGGATAACCTCATGGTGATGTGAGGTCAAGGTAGACCGGCTGATTGTGGGATAAGAGGATGGTTGGAATGGGATGGGAGGAGTTGGTCTGGTGATTTGTGAACAAAGGGCACCAAAATGGTGGAGGAGGTGATGAAAAGGGAGGCTAGACACGTAGCTGGTCAATGCTGAGCATCAAGACATCCTCAATCTAGAGTCTCAGTAATATCCATCTCATCAGGCCGAATTCCATCCATCGTACGATTCTCATCCTTCAAAATGAAGTTATCACGACTTCACCATAATCTCCAAAAATAACTTCCAGATAGCGAGTCTCACGTGATCGGGTTTCTATCTACCCCATACCCGGACTCCGGCTCTCATCTCCGGAATTCCAGATCAGACCCGGAAAATGAGTTTTGGTGAGAGACGCCCGGAATATGGTGGCCACCGAGACCGGCACGTTCTCTAAGGCGGGGTGATAAAAGGCCCAGTGGACGAGGTGAAATACACGATCAATTCACTTGGTGGTTATACATCATCTCTGTTACATACACAGGTCAATTGACAGCACCAGTACTTGTCTGCCTGCCAATCACTCACAATGGCCTCTTCATCATACCTCATCGTGGGAGCCGGTGTATTCGGCGTCTCAACGGCCTACCAGCTTATTCAGAAGTACCCCAATGCTTCCGTCACAATTGTCGACAGAGATCCCTACGACGGTGACAACCGCGTAGCTGCATCTTGGGATTGGAACAAGGTTGTTCGCGCAGACTACGATGATCTCATCTACTGCCGTCTTGCCCTCGAGGCGCAGGACATCTTTGAGTCTGATCCTCTCTGGATGCCTCACTTTCACAAGGCTGGTGTTTTCTGGGTGTGCCGAAGCGACTATGCTCAGGATGTCATCAACAACTACAAGAAGCTCGGCCGTGCTTCAGACATTCAGGTCTACACCATTGAGGAGGCTAAGAAGTTGTATGGCGGTCTCTACGAGGAGGCTGACTACACTGGTGCCAAGGAGGTCCTTGTCAACAGAAACAGTGGCTGGGGAGCTGCAGGCGACTCTCTCCGCGCTGTGACGCGAGAGGCTATGAAGCTGGGTGTCAAGTACATCGTTGCAGATGTGGCTACTGTGCAGATTGAGAACGGCCGCGCCACAGGTATCCAGACGGCGCAGGGCGAGATCATCTCGGCCGACACAGTTATCCTGTCTACTGGAGCCTACACGGCCAAGCTTCTAGAATACAGCGCTGCACGTCACAACATGCCTGATCTCCGATCCGGTGATCGCATCACAGCTGCTGGTATCACTACCGGCATGGTCACTCTTGATGACCAGTCATTTGCCAAGATGAAGGACATGCCCGTTGGCTTCCAAGGATATACCTACAGACACAGTGAGTTTATACCCGGGTGACGTGTGTCTTCTAGAACACTGGCTAACGCTAGCTACAGACTCACCCTTTATTGGCAGTCTGCCTCCTACCAAGGATCGTGAGATCAAGTGGTGGGGCCGCAACATCTTCAGCAACCACCGAGCAGTCCTCCCTGGCCGTGTTGTCTCCGCACCACCAGATGAGAAGGACTACGCTCAATGGAAGGTCCCCAATTCACTAAAGGAAGACATCGACAATGCCAACCGTCTGTTCTTTGGAAGCAAGGGTGCTCACTGGAAGTACGAGAAGCACCGCATCTGCTGGTATGTAGCCTCCTCTCAACCCCCCCCCACCATGACGACGAGAAAACCCCGACTGACACCGAATGAAACAGGGACGCATTCACATCCAGTGGAGACTTCATCATCTCTCCGCACGCAGGAGCCAAGGGTCTGTACGTTGCTACATGCGGCTCATTCCACGGATACAAGTTCTTCCCTGTACTGGGCAAGTACGTGGTGCAGATGCTCGAGGACAAGTTGGAGCCTGAGCTCAAGGAGAAGTGGGCTTGGGACAGGGAGCGGCCCGATGCAGCACTCAACTGCGAGTTCCCCAATTCGGAGTTGAGAGACCTGTTGGATCCCGCTGCTAGACTGTAGACGTGAGGTAGCAATACATAATAGAAGCATCTAAAGAAGGACGGATGGAAAGATAGACACAAGAGGAGGGTAGCATCCTTCTGAGGGGAGAGGGGAATGCGCTGCGGGGGAGACGAGCCAGGGATTAAGGGAGATGTGATTGGGCGTTGAATGGGGCATAATTACGAGCATAATGAACGAATTGAGATTCTTGTTACTACCATGACATGGGGGTCAAGTCATCCGTGATCGCCTTTGCCAAGAGGAATGGCCTAAGCCAAGCAATGTTTTAAACTGCGTTGTCGGAGAAGAAGCTGCGTATGCACATACATGTACAGTACAGTACAGTACAGTAATAGAGTGAGGCTTTCTTCGTTTGCGTATCTTTAGCATTTCTCCTCATCCCCCACTTCTTATCTGGCACCCTGGCTTAGTTGATGATCGTTTGATCCACAGCGCGTTATCTCTCCCCGACAGATCTCCGTTTGTCGGAGCGAGGCGGCACGCGCAGTGCAGTGCAGGTGTGTCTCGGTGAAGGCAAATGGAAGATAGGATGGTTTATTTCTGGAAGCTCTGATAGAAGGTGGGTGCGTGGCAGCTGACATGGGGAAGTTTGAATCGGCAGTGGGAAGATAACGAGCGGTATGGCCGAGGAGAGCCTGCAGTAGTACTGTAGTAGTAGTAGTAGTAGTAGTAGTAGAGATAGGGAATTCTACGGTGAAGAATTTTCACCTTGTCTGAATGAGGCATGACTCAATAATTACAGTGTAGTGACAATTCATCATCATCACCAGACCAAAGTCGCTGTCTGTTGGATGGAAGGTTATCCCACTCTGTGCAGTGGTACAGTATGTGTGCTATGTTGTGTTGTGTCGCTGGCTGCATTGCAGGCTCTGTGTTTCCCTCTCAGTGGGCGGTACGGGAGTCAGGGCAGCCACATTTATCCACGCCCCCTTGTTCTCTTCAGGCACTTTGACTTTGCATTAGCCTTAGCTTACTCAAACCCCGCGTTATCAGCAACGCAAGGACCAGGAATGAGTAAGAGTTGTTCTAATTAGTGCATTACAGCGGAGTCGTTAACCAGTAGGCGGTGCAGGGTTTGTAACGGTAACTGTAAGTCATTTCCAACTGCACTGTAGACGCCAAAAACTTAGTACAGAGGTCCCAAGTCCAAATGGCGGCTAAGTATTTAGTGGAAGCGGGCCCCTTTCACACCTGAACAAGGTTCACCAACTCCTACGCCATCAACTTTTTATTTATTTATTATTATTATCGTCGCCGGGACATTTCCTCCCCTGCCCTCTTCCCTCTTCTCTCTTTCTTGTATTGTCTGTGTCTTGTCTCATAATATATTAAAAATGTCACGATCTTCAATGTCACCCACAGAAGAAACCACCACCACAAATGGCAACACTAACAACAACAATCCTCCTACTAGCACCCGCGGCAGACGACGATCTCACCACGCCTGTCTGACTTGCAGGTTGGCAAACCAAACACACACTGCGATGTGATATCGCGTCTTTATCACAGCTGTACTGATTTTGAGAAACCCAGACGAAAAAAGACCCGTTGCCCAGGCGAGAAGCCAGCATGCTCCAGCTGCGTCCGCCTCAAACAGTCGTGCTCTTATCCCCCGGCAATCAGGCCCTCCCAGAGCGGCCCTTCGGTACGTTGTGCATGGGGTTTTGCACACACGCGAATATAACTTGACGATTTATTTTTTTTTAATTAGGAGGAGAGATTGGCCCACTTGGAAGAGAAGCTTGACTTTTTGCTGAATGGAAGCTTGTAAGTTATTCTCTGACGCTTACAGTGGGAGGGGTTCTAACTTTTGGCGTTTACAGGCCTACGTCACAACCAAAACAGAACCAACACCTGCACCAACAACAACAACAGCTCGATTCAGCGCTCGAAGAAACAACAGACACTTCTGAAAAGTCCTATTCTGGCATTCGAAACACGCGCGAGCCCAGTTATCCCACAAGTCATCCCTCGGTAAAGTCCGAATCCGAGAACTCGTCTCTGCGACCGAGCCATTCCGATATCGCTGTTGGTATTGCGC